>BJBW01006322.1:192221-278861 GCA_004320125.1 Scolopax mira | reverse complement strand
TGGAACTTCTTATAGTCAAGTTTGTGCCCATTTCCTCTTGTCCTGTCACTGGGCACCACTGAGAAAAGACCAGCCCCATCCTCCTGACACCCTCCCTTTAAGTATTTGTAAGCATTGATCAGATCCCCCCTAAGTCTTCTCAAGACTAAAAAGACCCAAGTCCCTCAGCCTTTCCTCATAGGAGAGGTGCTCACATATTTGTCTGCCTCTCTTCGTGTCCACGTAAGATGGGGGAATCCATCCTTTACTAATGTGCCACTGTGGACTTAGAGCCCGATGAAACAGGGCTCCTTCAACTTACTTGCAAGCAACAGAGCCACCCGTTGTCTCCTGCATGGAAGCTGCTCACCAGGAGAAACAGGGAAGAGGTAGCAGCTGCTCAGAGCTCTCCCCGTTTGCATCCGAGCTGCTCGCTGGCTCTGAGGTGCAGGGAGGGGGAAAGGGTGATGGGAGGCAGCTGGGGAATGTGATGCCCTCTACATCCTTCCTGTAGTGACAAGCCTTATTCAAACACTTCAGTTTAAAAAGCTCAGAGTGCAGCTCTGGGAGAATGCTTTCAATTCATAATCAAATATGGGGCAATAACAGATGGATAAAGCAAACAAACGTGGGGGAGGATGAGGTATGTATTCAAACACTCTGGAGTGTGTTCTGGGAAGAAGACACCCGCTTTCTACGTGTTATTTCTCATTCAAGGAAATCTATAGGCAGGTGAACTTCAGGACCTTCTTCACTGTGCTCAGAAGAAGCATTGCAGGAAAGAGCACCTTTTTTTTTTTTTAACTAGTCTTAGCATGGAAGCAGTTCTCCTGTCCTTGTATGCTTTGAAGCTCTTTCTATCCCTGTGGTATTACTCCTCTCCTCCTTACACAAGGAGGAAGCTGAGCAAGTAGCTTGGCTTTCTGAGTAACACTACCCTGTCGCTTCCCCAGGAGATGCAGCCCTTTGAGCAGAGCCCCAAAGTGCATTAGTGCTTGGTGGGCTCCGCTGTGTTACCCTCCTCACCCTCACTGTCCTGTGAGCTCTGCGTGGGGCTCTGCTCTCTGCTGGCTTACCACCCTGCCTGCAGACAGCTCCATTGTTTTGCTGGTGATGATAATACATAGGGGGTGTTGTTTTGGTTTGGTTTTTGTTGTTGTTGTTGTTGGTGGTGGTGGTTTTGTTTTATTGGTTTTTTCCCCCTAGCAAAGAAAGCCTCCAGGCAAGCTAGAAGGCTTCTCCAAAGCAGGAGGGGTGGGTTGCCAGATGAAGAGCAGGATGCTTAAGGAGCCTATAGCGATTTATCCTCTTAACGCGCCTGGGATTCTCTAGCTCAGGGCTGCATGTGGGATTTAAAGCCTGGAGCAGGCACAGGGTCACGGGTAACGCAATAGCACTGAACGGGGGACCACAGGAACACTTTTAAGGTGAAGTTTCTCAGTTCAATCTCATTAATCAGTAGGGGGTTATAGGACAGGGAGGAAGGATCTCTGCAGATGGGGGGCCTGTGCGATATTAGCGATCAGCGAAGCACGGCATCGTCTTGAAAATCATGTTTTAACTTCATGGGGAAATGGCACAGAGATTATAACAGGATTATACAGTCTGTGCAATTAGAGATCTCTGACCTTTAATTTGTTTTTAAATGTGATCGATTTCTGCCACCTGCCAGCCAGTCACAGATGCAATATTGTACCAGCAGTGAGGTAAAGGACAGAACTGTAGATTTGAAATCTATATTACCAGAAATGGTAATATAGATTTCAAATCAACAGCCGTAGTTTAATTCTAGAAACCACAATAAAATGCTTTTTATTTTTTCCCCTGAGTTCATTCTTGGAGCCTTGTTTTGAAAGCAGAACATTTTCTTGGCATGCCTCTGCTGATTTTTTCAATGTGCCAGTGGAGGAAACATCATGCTTCTGTGCCTTCAGCTTCTTTGTAATAAGATCCAGTTAAACAACTGAAGACATTAAAAATTCATTAGAGCACTTCAATGTTGCAGTCAATGAGATCTGTTGTTTATCAAAGCATCTTCAGTGAAATAAAATGTGGAGGTTTTTTTAAAGGATATAGTAGAAGACAATTTGTTCAGAGTGCTTTGTATAAAATTGATTTTGTATTTATATGTAAGTCATTTTTACACTTCTGTAATGCGTCAGTAGGCAACGTTAGGTAACAGGGCAGATCTGTGGGAATGCATCTCGGCTTCAACTGCCAGAGTTACCTTCAGGTCAAAGAGCCTGGGTGAGTTACATCACTGTACTGGGGTGGTACTCAGCAATAAAATAACTTAATTGCAAATGCTTCATTATTATCTTCATTATGAAGCATTTTTTGGGTATCTAGAGGTCTACAAGTGGAAATACAGTAAGTCGAATTCTGCACTGATTTTCTACTGGGGACTCAGAAAAAAGAACATGGGTGATCAATATAAACTATTATAGCAAAATTTATTCTGATACTTCTGACACTACTAGAAACATAGGAACCTTTGGATAAATTAAGATTGCATTGTCAAGGCAAATGTGTCACCAGAAAATAACTTGTAAATGAAGTCTTAGGCTCAAGTCTCATTTTAAGTTCACTGAATTCTGTTCTATATAGATTTCTGAGCAGCAGGAGGTTAACTGGTATTTAATTCCTGTTTAAGGTGAATGGAATTTGACCAAAACAAGTGCTGCAATAGCTGATGCAGTTTTTCGTCATCCAGAAACTTGCACAAGTCTAACTGTAAAAGCTACTGTCAAGGAAATAGCTCTGTAGCTGTCGAGCGTGGTTTCAGTTATACCTCTCACTGTGGTCACTGAGATCGCTGGCTGGGAATCTGAAGTTAACTATGATGTCCCAGTACAATGAAAGCTGAGCCACCAGCTTAGATCTGTATGACCTTGCACAGTAATCTAGATTGGAGGGGACAGAACACCTGACAATTGAGTTAAGACTCATGATGGCGAGGAAAAATCCTATGAAGCCTGCTGTGATTCCTGTCAATCTAAATACAGTGGGGTCTGATGTTCTTGTTTGAAGGATTATGTTATTTTTCTACACCTATTTGAAAGGGAAATGGACAGTTATACCTGGAAGACCAGGGGCCCATTTGAATTTATGAGATTTCAGTATTTTGAGATTTAAATGAGGATTTAAAGTGTATGCTTATCTTATGATATGAAATCTGTGGTTAAACTTAGAACATAATGTTTCTCCAGATGTTTACATACATGAGCCAAACTCAGAAGAAGACTGTCAAATAATTTGATACCCAGCTTGGGAGAAAACCTTGGTTGAAATCTTTCCTGAGCTGTGAATCTTTAAAATGAGTGACCTTAAGTGTATATTACTTTTCAAAGGAAGTCTGAAAAGACCTTGTCGTCTTACAAGGATGTGCTTTATATACACATATTAAATATGTCCTCTTAAACTTCCTAAGAAAGATACGTAAGGACAGGTACTGCTTTCAATAGCATGATTTATCTGCAGTAGAACATGCTCAGTTCTCCACATTTTTTTCTTGCGTTCAGAAAGTTATTCTTGTCAAAAGTACAGAAGCTTCCAAAGCTTCCTTTTCTTGTAAAGATGTGCCTGACCTTATCTTCTATAATAGGCTCTATTTTGGCTAATGCTCTATTTACATAGGAATGCAAGCATAATTAAATGCTGACAGTGAGAGGTCTATTTGGGTGGAATTTGAATGAATATCTTATAGCAATGCGGTTGACAAACCTTGTAAAAATAAAAAAGAGAAGCTGCACCTTCACACACTGGGCAGTGTTAGTCGAGGAGGGTTATAATGTCCTGGAGTGGAGGTATGTAAACAAAGAGGTGGCGGTGTTAGGTCTGTGGTGAGCTAGGCTTGACAGCAACATAAACAGCATAAAGAAGCCTTCTAAACAAAATCTCCAGCTGATCAGTGGAGCCGACCCACCACAGGCCTTCGGAGCTGCTGAGAAGGCAAGATGCATTTCTGGAGGATGCCTGTGTGTTCCCAGCAGTAGGGGAGGCAGGGAGGACATGCTGAGAGGTGATGTTCGGTCTTGGAGCTGCAAACAGGTGTGACCTCCCAAAGGCAGGATGGACCTGGAAGCTTTAGAAGGCTGGCACATCAAAGGGCTGTGAGCAGCACTAGATCTTTCTCTGCCCCAAATGTCAGGACAGGGAAAAGTGGCCCCGTTAAGAATTTAATTTAGCAAAAGATTAGGCTTCGTCTCTCAGGTGAAACCAGAGTGACTAAAATCCTGACCCCACTAAAATCCATAAGAAAGATACAGTTGATTTCAGAGAATGGTAAAATACTACATTATTGACTGTAAACTGCCCATCCTTTTTGCTAAGTCTCTCTAGCACAAGCAGTTTGTGTGGCTTGTGAGGGCACAGAGAGGGATGGATACCTCTCTGACTTTCTCCTTTTCTAAATTCTCCCCTTGCTTGTTTGGTTGGAGTGAAAAACCAGTTTATGTTCTGGAAGTCACCCAGAGATGCCTAAGAGCAGTGCTGTGTGAGGGAAGTACTGCTTTGTGCAGTGTTGTGTCTCTTGCCAAGGAAGCAGAGTGGGCTTTTTTGGTGTCACTGCCCACGAGAAGTAGCACCAAGAAGTGTGATATGAACTGTCCTGAACACATGCAGCTGTTGCCTTAGATTGTGATGAGTGGTAGAAAAGCATGTCACATCTTCCCTTAAGAATGTATTTATTGGTTGCAGTGCTACGTCTGAACCTAGCATTTTGTATTGGTAAGCTTGAATAGGGAATATATACATTTTTATAGGAAATACTTAAATAGGTGCTTATTTTTGGTTTTGCTCTTGTTAGTATAGTCACTGTTGCCAGTGTTTTAAAATATATCTGTATGAAGTTGAGCATTTACATCCATGTGTCAACTTACAAAGAAGTGGTCTCATTTTCCAAGGTGAAATTACTGAGAGACTAAGAGACTTCTTGAAAAATAATTGTATGAGCATCAAGTGAGGTGTTGACATGATTGCATGCAGATAGATGTAAGCTGCTCTGCTGCAACATGAGTTGTCCATAGAGAAACCAGCTCCATTCCAGAAACTCTATAGGTGCGTTGAGGCAGTATTGTATTGAAGCTATAAGATGTGATTTTTGCCTACACAGGTATGTCTTTATAGAATTGTCTTCATATTACATCGAGGCCTACCTACATTGAGATATCTGCACTGGAGAACCTAGCTTTGTCTCATGTGTTTAAAAATATGAATCTCAGTCCTAAATTAAATGTCTCATGTGTCTCAAGCTTTGTCTCATGTGTTTTAAAATATGAATCTCAGTCCTAAAAAAAAAAATATCTCCTGACCAGAGAAGTAAAATGCAGGCAAGTCTCCCCAGCACAGCTAACAGCTCATGTGCTCAGCAGCAATAGCTTCTTATTGAGTGATGCTTGGGTCAAGAACAGAAGATGTAGACACTGTTTTCAGGAACTTCTTAGCTTGTGGTATTTAATGTTTCTTTCTAGCTGTAAATTATACCTTCTAACTATTTAGTGAAATATTTAATAGCATATTTCCTATCACTGCCTTTATTTGGGTTATAGGGCCATGGATGAAATTTAGGAGACAATACAAGCTTGTCCTTTCTTTGTAGTTGACTGATAGCAGTAATTTGTCACTGTTTCCATCACAGGCCACATGATTAAAATCAGAGTCAAGAACTCGACTGTGTGGATCTGAACCACTGGGACCACTGCTGCTCACTGAGATAACCAAAAAAGGTAGAGACTGGAAGGAGACAGTGTAATTTGAAATTAATCAAGATGTAACAACTCCCTTTTGTAGGCTGTGGTTGGGAATTCTCAGCTGAGCTGAGTGTGCCAATGTCTGAATCACAGTTGCTGGCCTGTTCGCTCTCTGACCTAACGCTGTGCTCTTCTCACAGCTGCCGAGTTGCTGATAAATCCTCTGCAGCCTCAAGCCTTGGGTTGCCTGAGGTTAACGAGCCACTGACACTTTGCACCAGTTGAAGATCTGTCCCTGGGCGTCTGAAGCCTACAGGGAACGTTCTTTTCTAATGAGCAAGACGTTCAGGGCAACTGCAGGGACTGTGATCTGAGGATACTGGGGTGAGATCTCTGCTGCAGCCCGATGGAAAATGACAGCCAAAACCCAAAAGCTAGTTCCTTTGGTAGCAGCTAACACGTTTCCTGACTGCTGTGCCGTCCATGTAACTTGAAAAGAATTTTGAATGAATCCGTGGCAGAATAAACTAGTTAATGAGATCATGGGAGAGGGTTGTTTTTTTTTCCTTGATGATCAACCCTTGTCTTGTCTGGTAGTTGTATTATGCGACAGCCACAAGTAGTGAAATAGCTTAACATCCCCAACGTTTGTTCTGAATCCCAGGCTCTCGTTTCCACGGGCCAGTGAAGTGCAAAGGCCTCACTGTAGTTCAGAGGAAGAACAGACAGGCTGAAAGAAAACCATTGTTTCTACCTCCCTGCTTGGGCTTTTGCAGCGTTTCTAAAAACATTTTAAGCTTTCTGTGGAGTATTTCAGTTAATCCTTAGAGAGCAATAATAAAGCTCTAGGAAAAGTACGCAGAGGAAAAGACAGGACGTTTTCAGTCAGGATGGCTGTACTTGGTAGGAAGATCTGCTTCTGATTAACATGCCAAGAAAGTACTTAGGTTGAAAGAGAATTTTACTAGACACTTTTAGAGGAAACTGTTTAGAAAAATGTCATGTACTGACCTTTGAGAAAGATCTGCAGAATCAGTATTTCCTTCCAGTTCATTCTGAGGTTTCTACCTTTCTTCTCTGTCATGCACTCAATAGCAATAATAATACTAGCAATTCTTTCAGTGCTGCAACACTCTTTACTTCAAAGCACTTCACAAACACTGGAGTAGATTCAGTCCAGTCTTCTATGGATATAAACTTTGTGTGAAATCCTGGCTCTGTTATAGTGAATGGCAAGTTTCCCACTGACTTTAGTGGGCTTGTGATTTCACTCACTCCTTGTCAAAGAATTTGGGCAAAGCAAACCTTCTGAAAGAGGTGAATGTGATAGCTGAAAGGAGACAAAACCTCTCGTCGTTGCAGGGGAACACATAAATTCTCAAAATGGAAGACGGGCCACATCCAGGCTGTAGGGGAATGACAGAGGGAAGAAAGCCTACCCTATTAATCTCCCAGTGCGCTTCCCTTTCCTGTTTCTTTTCTCCTAGGTCAAGTCTTGGGTCAATCCTCTGCTTTTGTTGTGCTCTCAAATTTATAAGTCTCTCACATTTATATAAATGTGACTGTGGAGGAATAGCTGGCTGACTCACTAGCGTGGTTGGTTGCTCGATAACCTCAGTTTTCCAGTGCTTTGGCTTAGGGCTGCCATTTGCGGTTGTTCCCATCAGGACGGTAGGGGTTGATGTCCCTTCACACAGGGGCAAATCAGTCAAGAGTCTGCTCATTTGCAAATGATCAAATGTTTCCTAACCCCTAAACCACTGCAAGTATCTTGGATACTTGTAGCCCTGTGAGCGAAGTGAAGACAGCCTTTAAGGTCTTTTGGGGCCAAAAAAGATGTTGTACATCTCACTGAAGTATATTTAGAGATTGCAAAATGCTAAGTGCTTATTTTGTATAAACGCCGCTTTTCATGATTCATGATTCCATTTATTACTGACCATATACAAGGCTGAAGAGAAGGCATAGCACTGAACATCGAAACTGAACAATGAAGAAGATATTAAGAAATACACAGTACTTTAAAAATGAATTGAAACATTGAGCGGTGTCAGCCAAGCTGTATTCACTCCTTCTGCTCAGGGCGCTGTACCCGAAATCCTTATTGAAGGTAGAACTCCTATCATGTTGCCGTCTGCCTTTGCTTTTGACTGATCCAGCTGAGCCTTTCTATGCTCCTGGGTATATAAACCCCATCTGTCCAACAGTGTCAGTTACCGGAGCTGCTCTCTTTTTCAGCTTCCACTTGGTATCTCCTGAACATGCCAAAGAACAGTCCTGACATCTTGGGCTTGGGTGGTTTTTTTCTCTGCTCTTCCCTGTGTGTATCTCATTACATGAAAGTATGCTAAGAGGTAGTTTGCTGTGTAAAAATGTGATGAAAACTGAAAGAGGACTTCAGGTTTTGGCCACAGTTCCTCTATCTTTTTGCTACATGTAAGGCTTTATGGCACAGCCGGACAAGAATGTGGAAACAGCTGAAAAGTAAGCTGCTTTTCTCCTCCTTAGGTCTAAATTCATCATTTCTCTGCGTATTTTGGAAAAGCTGCTTTCCAAATTTGAGCTTCACAGACGTTACTGTGGCCTTGTATTTGCCTTCTGTGCCTCATCACTAGGAGCAGCTGAACTAGTTTAAATTCTCAACAGCAACGAGAAATTCACCAGAGACAATAAATCATAGACACCATGAACTTCTGACTAGTGTGAAGTCATTCAGAAATATATTTCCCAACAGATCTCTGCAGTCTGTGGTATTCCCATCAGGTGATTAATCCGCTGTCAGGGTGCAAAATGTATTGTAATACAGAAAGAGAAGGAAATATAGCAGATAAGGAATACAACATTGCTTATGTTTCCAAAGTCTTTGGGTGATAGAAAGAGATTGCAATCAGTTGCGATATCTTGCATTGCATGCCTTCTAAAAATTCTAGATTATGACTGAGAGAATAAAAATTAAAACCATTGCATAGTTTTCCAGACTGGCTTAAAATACATATTTTTAGATAGTTCTAAGATTTTTCAGGGTTGTTTTTTTTTTTTTTTTTGTTAGGCTGGGAAGAGTGTCGCTGTTGTACAAGAGGGAGTTATAATATTTGAAATTGTCTGTTACAGTGATTACTGTCACTCTTGCACTCTGAGCTCATTTGCTCTTATAGGTAAACTTGTCAGCGTTGGACATTACCAGATGCCCAAAGGTTATGAGTTCATGGGTAAAAATGGAGAGGAGCACAGGTGTATAAACCCAGGAGAAGAGAACAGCTCAATGGACAGGAATTATCACTAAATACAAGTGAGTGGTTTGGTGGTGTTTGGGCTAAAGCTGTAGTTTTTTTTCTGTTGCAGAGCTTGAATAGATTTTGACTGAAATCGGGAGTCCGAAAGAAAAACGTGGATCCCCTTGAACACCTTTGCTCTGAACAACTCTAAATGTTGCTGTTTGACCTGACAGCGGTTTCTGAATGGGCAGGGAGATGGGGGGAATGAAGTTCAGAGCTTCTGATGCATGAGGGAACGGTGCTGATCAAAACACTGGGAGTCTCAAAGAAGCAGGGAACGGAAGATAATAAGCTTTTTGGCTTCGGTCCTTATCAATTCTTGAATGGTTAAGAGGAAGAGAGTGCCGCGGGTATCAAAGCTGAAATTTCATTAAGTGCATCGAACAGAAATCGGGTGGCTCTCATTTACACCTGTGCAAATTTGGATCTGGTCCACGAAGTCTAGCATGAGCTCGGTGCCTCATGCGTGGTCACTGAGCTTGGCAGCAGTGGCGGGTGAGCGGCCGTCAGGAAATGGGGTATGTGTTCCTCTCCTCAGATCTGCATGCTAAGTGCTGGGCCTGGCCTGACAGATGTTACAGCCCCTCTGAGTAAGCAGGGAAATTATATACAAAAGTTTCCTATTACGGCTGGAATAAACAATTTCTTAACTTTTGTGTATGCTTGTCTTTCAGGGAGGCACAGGGCTCTCACTGTGTAGCAGCGCTGATTGATTGCCACCCTGTTATGGGGCCCAGCCAGTCTGCAGCCCACGAGAAACTCCCTTCCATACTACTACACCGGCTTCTCAAAAAGAGTTGAAGTGCTTCATAAGCATAAATTAATTCAGCCAAACGGCGTTTCTGTGATGTGGGAAAATCTGCGATGCCTAGCTGCCACCACTCACTTGCTTAGTCTTACAAACTGAATCAGTGATGCAGATAAGAACCAAACCCAGGATCCCCATTTCTGACCCCCTTGCTTTGTACAGGAAATGCAGACGAGGAGAACTCCCAGCACTTAACAAGTGTTTGGATTGTGGCTCGTGCACCTTTGCATCATGGTGCAGAAGCAATTCCTTTTATGAATTCTACCTGCCCCTTCAAAAAACAGCTGTAATGAAGGGCGAATGCTCTAAAATCTCGCTCTTATGGATGTGGGACAGGTCTTTTCTGCTCTTAACTTGTTTTTCCCATAGCAGTTTATTTAACAGTCAGAATCTGGATTCTGACTTAAGTGGCTAGGTTAGCTCACTAGTCTTTAGATTTGGTTCCCTCTGGAGTCAACAGACAGGTATGTATCTAAGAGGTTCTTCCAGAGGATGATGCAGAGCAGAAGTCAGGTGCTCAGGTTTGGGCTGACTGAGTGCCTAAAGCCTTGACAAACTCTTGTTCCCTTATTGCAATAGGTGGAGCTGGGATTCATCTGATAATACAGTATAAAAGAACTGAAACACAGATGAGAGAGAAACGATTAAGAGGCGATTACCCCTCTGCCATGCTTGCACATCTATGACAGCTCTAGGCAGCAGGAATAAATGTGTAGTGGATCTATGTACAGGCTGTACAGGCAGCCTGTGGTTCAGTTCCCTGCACTGAGCACAACTCAGAAAGGATACATTAGTTTTTGACAGCTGAGTAAATTTTTCAGTTTTGCATTAATAATGGAGCAACCTGTTGTTTTTTGCCCCCCCCCCCCCCCCCCCCCCCCCCCCCCCCCCCCCCCCCCCCCCCCCCCCCCCCCCCCCCCCCCCCGGGCGCCCCGCCCCCCCCCCCAACCTTTTGTTTTTTGCCCCCCCCCCCCCCCCCCCCCCCTTAGTAAAAACTGCTGCCAGACAGTAAATTTGCCAGTCAGGGAGGCTGAATGCGTGTGAACATTATCAGAGGTATCTTGAATATCTTTTCTAAAGACAAGACAATGACATTTCTCTCTACAAGTTCAAACATGACTCTTTCCCGTGTTGCAAAGAGCTGTCAAATTGAATAACAGGTACAGCGAAAGCACTTCTTTCCCAAACTATTCAAATGAGCATCACCTTAAATAAACACAACCTGGCTAAGGGTTACATGAAAGATTTGTCATAGCAAGAAGTAATATTCGGATGATAATATCTCTAAATTTATTCATTATTTAAAGTTGCTCTTTTAAATAGACCTAGAGGAGTCTTTCCCAGGTAACCCCTGAGATAAAGTTATCAGGCTCTGCCTCTCATCTTCACTGCATCCTGCTGTAAATAATGCCTTTGCACATGGTATCTCCTACCAGTGGTGATTGCAGTAACTCTTTGGCTCCCAGCAGAAGTAGCTGGGGGTGTGGTAAAGCCAGGATGCAGCGAACATGATTCATACAAAAAACCTCAGACCTTGGACTGGTTGTAAGGGATTCCCACGTTTATTATGTGGGAAAGTGTTGAACATATTGTATAAATTATACAATGGAGCTGAAAGATTGGGATTTCCCTGTGTTAGTCAGTTGGTTACTACATTGGATTTAGACCATCATTAGAAGAAAATAAAAATCTTTCTTATTACAGACAGTAAGACATCATTCAGAACACTTTTTAATTAAAAGAACCCCCAAAGAAATTAGAAAGTGATGCAGAAATTGGTGCAACAACTGATTTGGTTTTGAAAATAACCACAACTTCTACAATGAAGTGGCTTGATGCTTTCTTTTTGCTTGAAAGCCGGGTCTCTCTAGCAGTTCAGTTATACTGACAGAAGAGGTGACTTCTTTTTTTTTTTTTTTTTTTTTTTTTTTTTGTGGTATTCAGGGCATTTACGTTGTCTGGCCGAGGCTACTTTACTCATCTGTTCAGGTGAAATTTGGAGGAACCCAGATTCCTCATATGGCTGATGCAGAGAAGGCAGGCGTGATTCAGAGAAGCCAAGCTAAAGGCCCAAAGGAGTTTGAGGGAGATGGTGTGAGTACCACCTGTGTTTCTACTCTGAACCTCATTTTTCAGTAATTTGTAGTTTTACTGTAAAATTTCTCTTGGAGCTCAAACTTTGCACATATGAATTCAAAGAGGCTTGTAACAGCCACCAATTTGTAACAGCTGAGGATCTGGCCCAGGAACTGTAATTTTGTTTTTAATAGTTATTTGGAAGAGATTATTTTACAACTTGTTCTAATATGTACATTCCCAGTAGACTGCTCAGGTAATTACTTGGGCTGCAGTTCAAATATTCCACAGTTTGAAATATACTTGCAGAAAAAAATCTATTTTTCTGTGTACAGAGGGTATAGAACAGTCACTTCTTTGGCATGTGTAGCTATTCCTTTGCAAACAAATCCAAGGGTTTAGGTGTACAAATGAATGAACATGCAAATATTTCCAGTGTGTATTTAGGGATGTATTTGGAAATTCACACCTTTACACAGCAAAAATTTGGTTCATGGCAATACACTAGATTATACGGAATAAAAAATGAAGGAATGATCACGATAAAGAAGTATAATATTGAAGAAAGAACTTTTATATGCCTTAGTGAGTGCTGTTCACTTTCTCATTGTCATATAAGAAAGATACTTTTCCACCTGTGACATTCTCTTGTGTTCACAGGTCAATAGGGGTTAGTTTAAATTCTTATGCTATATTTATATATATATTTATATTATGTATCTCCATGATTAATAAAAAATTAAAGATCTCTGAGCCATAACAAATTAAAGTGATATTTTAAACAGGGTGTTCAAGGCTGATAATTTGGTGCTTTAAAGATCCTCCCTGCGTAAATATGAAATCATTCTGAGCTGGGCAGAGTGGATGCACAAGACAGCTTCATAAGTTAATTTTCCCAGGTTAGAGTCTTGACAAACTGCCTCCGTTTGTATTGTGAAATGTATTTGCTGGGTGTATTTCTCAGCCCGGCTCCTGATTTCCCATGGAACCCTGCCCTTTATATTAGAGGTGAATAATTAGATCACTGGATTTAATGTTATTATGCAGCTTGCCAAGGTTTGGTACACTATCACTTGCTAGAAGGTGTTCTTGGTCACCTTAACGATTCTAAGGCAGGACCAAGTCTTTATTTTCCCTTGGGAATCAACCTCAGGGTGGCGTCACTCAGTCAATGCATGACTTTTCTTTCAGGGTTTAACAAGCCTCACCAAAGACTAAATGGTGTATTGTAAAACCAGACCTGCAAAGTCTCACACACCTAACAAATGAGTCCCACTCCTTTTTGCTTAAGGAAAAATTAAAACAAAGCAAGGAAAAAAAAAAAATGTTCTCGCCCAAAGGGATTTCTCAGTGCTACGAGGAAAAAAATCAAGTCAAACAAATAATCTTTCTCCTACCTTGAGACTCAGTGACATTATCTTTTGCATGACACCACAACTGGGCTTTGGTGGTAGTCAGTAAATGGGGTTCAGAAGGCTAAGCCTTCTGTCTTAGAAGTTCTGTGTTTAAGAGAATGGACTTTGTGAAGGACGGGTTATTTGGCTTGCTAGCAGTTTCAAAAAAACTGAATACAAAGGGGTCAGACAAGATTTTGAGTAAGATTTTTAACTATTTAAGAAATAACTTCAAGAGAATTTAAAAATAAAGTTTTCTTTAATCAAGGGATTCAAAATTCTTCACATTGAAACGTTGTTAAGATGCTTAAAAAGCTAAATTGTACTGATAGTTGAAACGCTTTAAAATATCCTTAATTTCCCTCCACACCAAATAATTAGGTAAAAAGGCTGCACATTACATGGCATATTGCAACACCTCTACTCTGAAAAGGGACTGTAGCTGCAAGTTTTGTGTAACCCCAGTTAGAACGACCTGAATTTAATACTGTCTCAGAGGGCAAGCTGGGAATAGATTTTTTTTGGGTACATTTTGTGCTTTTACATGCTACAGGGCACATAAGAGTGCTCTTGAGAGAAGATTAAACTGGCACTAAAGAAATTCACTGTGATATCAGGAGCATCTTTGAAGTGAATGGCTGCTGCAAGTTACAATATCAGTGCTTTGTCTTTATTCCACCTGCACATTCATTTAATCTAAATATACTATAATGAATATCCTCCTAACCTGAAATATTTAACCTCTAAGAACCCTTTGTAGATTCCCTTTTCATTACATGCACATAAACTTTTTCTCTCTAATTGGGTCATCCCTCCTCCTCCCATTACCCCCCATAACCTGCATGGGGGCATCCACTTTTAAATAATAAGGCACATAATTAGCCATTAATACACTGAGGGTTAATGAGTAGGTATGATCTTATTAACCTAATGGAAGTTACAGGTGTAACTTGTAAGCAGCCCTAGGCTGCCAAAGAGCGCAAAGGAGTTATTGCTATCTTTAAATAAAAGTTAAATAAACATGATTCATATCTCATTTTTCTTCATGTGACTTGGCATTCCAGAAAGTTTTATGATTTTGGATGAGATGATTATTTGCTGCAAGCAAAAGGCTAGGAGGTTTGTTCTACCTGAAATTTCTAGCAAAATTGATGCTGTTGGTAGACTTTTCCTACAAGACCCATAGGCATTATGTTTTCCTTCAGATATTATAACTTTTTGTTGTATTTTTTTCTTCTAATACATCAGCTGGAAGATAAAACTTGGAAAAGTATCTATACATTTCTAATTCAAGAACATGACAAAAATTCTTGCTGTGTTTTAGCGCACCAGCAAATTTAGGTGAATGTGACTCAGCGTGAAATGTTGTGTACAGTTGTTGTTACCACCACAGATAGTGTGCATATTACTGTACTTAGTTGCTATGATCTCAGGGACCACTTGTCTGTACCCCACTTTGGTTTGGAGCCAGGACTTTCTCTGGCTTTACAATGCAATTAGTTACGTCCACAAATAAGAGTGTTAATGAAAAGCTGTTAATTTATAATTGCAACTAACTAGTGAGCTTCTAAACGAGAGTGACCTCAGACACAAACACTACACATATAAGGTGTTTATTTTTCATATTTGAGGCGTAATTTTTTATAGATAACTTTTCATGCTTGCTTAAAAAAGCAATTCTTTGCAATTCCTTAAGTAATTCGATTACATTCATCGGCCAGAATATTTCCCTATGATAGCCAATGGCATAGTATGTTTAAATGTTCATTAACTTCCATTAATTAATTAAATACATTTCATTAACATATTATTGAGGGCTTTGCATTATATTACAAAAGAACTTTTAGCCCTGTATTTCTTTTCTTAGAATGCCTCAGAGCTTTTTCTTTTCTTATTGTTAAATGCTGCTTCATTGGCAATTATAATTTTTATCACGAAAATGCTGTGCCTTTACCAGTTTTTTTCAATAGCACCTCACTTTTTTGAAGAAGCAGCGCATAATGTAGCATGCTAGACCTTTGATGTTCTCTGGAAAGTGAATAGTGACTGGAGGGCAACTCCATCTAGCTATGGGTTCCTCAGGTCTCGTGGGAGAAAAGTTAAGTCCTATTCTGTCTGCTCCCAGCTGGGAACCCGCTGCTTCCCTCCGCCTGCCTTCTCGGGGTGTTTCACCTGCCCCTTTGCCAATCCCTGTCTCTCCAGGGAGGCTGTGGAGCAGCAGATAGGAGGTGGAGCAGCGCAGCAGCGAGTGGAGCCAGAGGTCTGCTGGCAGGGCTCTCGGAATTGCTCTAAGCACCGAAGCTGGCAAGGGGTGAGGGTGAAGCAGGTGAAAGGGTGTAGTCACTTAAAAAAAAAAAAAAAAAAGATGGGACGGGTGGAGAACAAGAGTGGGAAAAGGGGTGAAGACAAATTATCAGGGATGGTTAGAGAGACGGTAGTCACAAGTATATTCTTCTGCCTTGGAGCTGAATTGCTCAATGATAAAGATACCTTGGAGCTGTCTGACAATCCCAGGTTGGCAGAGATTTCTGCTCAGTTAATTACTGCTAGGACTGGCTGCTCTTTCTCAAACCTCCCTTGCTATGTATTTTGTTTTGTGTTCAAATGTCACCGTGTCTAGGCACAGCAAAGTGACATAACATTTTTCTGTCCCTTTCACTGGTGAATTTTTTTTGAAAATTTTTTTTTTTCAAATGTAGATATAACATTTCATGACAAAAGAAGCGGAAGATTTAAAAGCTGTATTTTCAAATGGGACCCTAATATCTGAGAGCTAGATTTCCAGGAGACATGGAGAACTCTCAGCTCCAGTGATGCCAATGGGTGTTTTCCAGTGAATGCAGGAATACAAGATTGGAAGAGACCTCTAGGGCAACAGTCCTCCGCTGTCACAGGCAGCTGCATTGCAGAGCATTCTCATCGACCAATCTCACGCCATCTAAAAGTTATGAAGAAGTTTTGCTTTTCCTAGTGAAAGGTTGTACCTGAACTTTCCTTCTATAATTCTCACAACATGTTGCCTTCAGAGGGACCGTAGCTTTTGTTCTAGCTTGTTATCTTCAGAGGGGATGTGCACCCGCAGCTTCAACTGGTGAAATTTCCAATGGGCTTGCTCCCGAAGCTGACAAAATGGAAAGAAAATCCCCCTGTGTTCATTATCAATACTTTGAACTATAAACTGTTCAGATCAGGAATGAACCCATGTTAGAAACTGTATTGCATTACTGACGTCTCCTATGCTTTGAACAGCTTCAAAACCCTTAAGATTACAGTCTTAAATTGAGAGGTATTATGCATATGTAATTTTGACCAGTGAGAACCTATGCTGCTGACATTATCATTCAGTAAAATGTGCTGAGTTGAGGGAGATGAGCGCATTGTGCAATGCATGAGAATTATCTCTTACTAATTAATCCCTCTTTGTTTGTAATCTCATGAGAAATATTTTTTCAAGTATGGCCGGAAGGAGCATTCGGGTGCATCCTTAAGGCTGCCTTAGTATTTTATCTAGATCTTTTTTTTTCTTTTTTAGTTTAAGACCTTAAACCAAATTTTCCAGGTACATTTTTTTTTGGGTCTGTAATCTTAAATCATTGTAACCTAAAACCTGGGTGAATATTAAACAGAAATCCCCTTCTAGCTAAAAATAGGGCTAATTAACTTCTGTAGATAGAAGCCTAGTTTACCTCCCTTGGCTTTCTTCCTCCATTGGTGCTGGTTTTGCAGTCTCAGCAGATTTATGTACTGCCTCAGGTTCAGCTTAGGCTTTTTCTAACTTCATTTTTTATTGGATTTGTTGTTTAATATTAACAGCTGTACAAGTGAGCCATTATTGGGTTCTGATCATGAAAATAACTTGATGCAGGCAAGTACTTTCTATGCTTTAGTGTTTGCAGAGTCAGATCTCTGCAACCATTAAACTCAGCTAGAACCATCACGACAGAGAATACCCATTAATTTCTCCGAATTAGAAGACTTGATTCTCATTTTCCTTGAGGGTCATATGCATATTCTTAAACAAGGTATAAAGGAAAATCAAATCTTTAGTGCATCATACTACTGCTTTATTACTACTACCATAGTAAAGATTAAATTTAAAATTTATTCTTGTCTGCAAGCTTCAGTCAAAAGTAACTTAGAAACATAGAATCATAGAATTGTCTGGGGGGACCTTTAAGGAACCTTTAAGATCATCTAGTCCAACCATCAACCTAAGTCTGAGTGTTGCCTGATCAACACTCCATTTCAACAACAACTTTTCTTAACCATCATCTTCTTGTTATTTTTTTAAACCTAGCTCTGTCTTTGATACCTGGTATGGTGCAAGAGTCAGAGAGGACTGCCTCTAAAAGCCATCTTACTGTATTCCTGCTCAGAGGTTTTTCCCTGAAAAGTTTAATCAAAGTTAGGATTTGGCATACCAAGTTCCTCCTTATCTGACAGGAGCTGAGCATTCTTAGTCCTTTCCTGGAGAGAGAGCTCTTCAAGGAGCTGGTTGGCAAGCAGAACAGTTGTCTCAGGACCTCGTATGTGATCACCAAAATGAGCATCACTTAGTTTTATTTTCATAGTTTTTCCACAAGAAAATTACTAGTTTTCTCTTCAGTCTTTGTTAGATTTTATTATAGATAATTATCTATTATTATAGATGCATAAGAGTGTAATGTCAATCAGCTGACTTTTTAATTAGCAAAAATGACAGTAGTTATGTGAAATAGAACTGATTAATAAAATCTCTGGAAGAGAGAATTTATTTACAAGCAATATACAAAACAATAAATAAGCATTAAAACATGTTTGCAGTGATTATAGATTTGCTTTTATTTCCTGAGACTGTCAAAGCTGTTAACCTGGGTGTTTTTCAACATCTCTATGAGATACAAATTCATTTTTACTGTCATGATTACTGAAAGGGAAGCCAAAGCAGAGGGAAGCCAAGCTTCAAAACGGCCTCTAATTTTGGTTCACACAATTTCAGTTCACTAACTTCAGACCTCTAAGGCTTGATTATCGGTACTACTGAATAAAGCCTGCCTAAACTACGGGAAAGAGGAGGGGAAATTACAGAATTTTGGGACATACTTTTTCTGTCCCTTACTCCAAAAATGGAATCACTGAAATTGGCATGTGAAGTGCAATTTCCACTCTTTCCACCTCTCCAGTGATCAAAGCAATATTTTAATGTATTAAGATTAGTATAGTATGCTCAGTCTCCCTAATTTTGTAATTTTCTGGTGGATATTTCTTACACTGATTTGGGGAAGCTTGGCTATGGACTCTTTTTCTGTCCAAAATAATTGCTTGCCACAAACCTTTCTGCTAGTGTAATATGTATAGTGTTTTGGGGAATGTTAGTAGTTTCTCTCTGAACAATAGGAAGGCTGTGTCTTAGAAACCTCTGGAAAGGATTTAGAGGTCAAAGAAGACAAGTCACTCAACATGAGTTCCCAGTGAGATGTTCTGGGAAAAGACTGATGTGGTCCTTTGATATATAAGAAGGGGAGTTGTGAGCAGCATAAGGAGGTGTTTTTACCTCTATCTGACACTGGGGAGATTAACACTGAAAATACTGCATACTGTTCCTGTCTCATAGCAATGTTGTTGTAACTACGGTGGTCTAAGGATACAGGGAAGATTTGTAGGAAGGGATGCATTTTATTTTATTTTTTTTATTGGACCAGCTAATGTACTTGGAAAAATATGGAAAAGAGTTGGACATATAGGCCCTTCTTTATGTCATGACATTTGCATTAGGAAAAATTGGCAACAGTACAGAAAAGAGAAATAAAAATTATTCCAACCTGGGAAAACATTTCAGTAGAGTAAGAAAGAGAAGTAACTCAAGGTGTTAATTATATTAAAAAGAATACTGAGAGCATTAATGTCTTCAGTATAGAGCAAATGCTGGGTGCTAGTAGGCACTCTGTTTCAGAGATGAAAGTCATACTGAGGAGGAAGAGAAAGACACAGTGAGGAAGAGAGCAGCAAATGCAAATAAAGAAGGCACAATTGTTTAGGAAAAAAAGATGCAAGTAACCATGCTGTGTGTATGCGTGCGTGTGTGTACATGTACAGGTGCCTCCAATAACTTCTGAACTTGTTTCTCTGCAGCCACTCTTGGCAGTGGGGAGGGAAGGCCTGAAAAGCAATTATGTTTCTACAGGTTTCATGAAAGTGTGTGGTCAAGAATAGGTGAAATCTCTCTTAGAAGAATCCTGACAGAGACCTGTAATTGTCTGCGGTATTGTCAGGGCTATAATGTGAGTTGAAGACAAGGAGTTGGGGAAAAGACCTTCCAAATGTTCCATATATGGGAAGAAACTTTAATCAGAGCTCACAGCTTGTTAGGCATCGAAGTCAATCAACCATGAAACACGAATCCATAGGGGACTAAGCTTTATTAGTCCCAAGCCTACATTAGTTGTGTAATACTTAGGGTGATTAGCTGTTGGGATAAACTTCCAAGGGAGAACTGCGTTTGCCATCTTTTGAAGTCTTTGGATGTCTTTTTTGGAAGACAGTGAAACACGAGTAATTGGGTTAACAACAGGAGTAAGAGAATGCAATTATATGGCCTTTATAATTGAGACGGGGAGACCAGATGATCTAATGATTTCTTCTGGCCATAAAAATCTAGGAATACACGAATTATATACGCAAAGCACCTCAGACAAGCCTTGTGAGGTATTGGCATGATGCGATCCAGCTAATTAAACTATAGAGCTATTGCCAAACATTTGTGTGCGTCCAGGTGAAAGCACCCCAGCTTGGCTGCTGCGTTAACGTGCTCCGCTCTAACATCTTTCATTGTTGTCAGTGGAATGTTAATAGACGGCGGCAGCACAACGGGGGTGAGGACGGACAACTGGGAAAAGTTTAAGATAATGTCATCAGAACTGAGTGCTGTCACAGTATAATGGTCTCCTGCTGGTACCTGAATGCAGAGGAACTCATGGAAAATTAAACATCAAGGCATGTTCATTTGCAAAGCTGGAGATACAGATCCTATGGCAGTCTCCTGTTACAATGGGCTTATTTCTGCTTTGCTAAATGGGTGTGGAAGCAGCGGACCAATATTTGCAATTTTTTTTTTTTTTCCCATGTGGCCAGAAGCCAGGTGTACTTTATTGTGTACATCATTTAAACAGGGAAGCATTTATCTACTAAATTAAAGATTAAAAAACATGAGTTCAAAATGGATTCTGAGACTGCTGGTGATTCTGCTCCTGCTTATGATCTCTCTAGCTCCTGGATCAGGGGCGCTTTTGATGTCAGCTGCAGGACAAGCATTTTAATTCGAATGTACTTCCCAGTTTGGACTCAGTGGGAGCACTCCCCAAGCCAGCTACCACCACTTAATAAATAGCTTATTAAGATGCAGTATCTCAGTCAGTTTGGGTTGTGTGTCCTTACATAAGACATACTGCATTGCAGGCCCACGTACTGTGCCAAAGATTTAATGAAAATAAACCTGGAGTTTCTCTGTAGACTTTAAAGGAAGTAAGACAAGGCCCTGAGTTTCCCGTTCTGTATAGAAAAGACATAGTGTTTTATAGAGGACATGCTAAAACAATATAGAGAAAAAGGTGAGATTTGTATATATTCATATGACTCTAGCAACTAGTACTTTGAGAAAAATACTGACTATTGTTAAGACCCGAGCACAGAACGACCATGAGAGTTGGCAAGGCTGTGTCACAATTAATAATGTATGACAGGTCCAGTAACCAGCAGCAGCTACTTGTTATTCTTTTGTTAGCTATGAAGCCATGTTACATTTGGATTCGGTTTTCATAAATATCTACGCTTGTGGCTATCTGGATGTAGGATTTTTGCTTGGATTCAATTATAATTTGCATGTTATCTGACTATCTGAAGTCCTTTAAATCTGTGGCATTTAATACAGGGCAGCTACCTAGCATAAACACTGCTGTGTGACTGCTGGCATTTCAGCAAAGTGTTTTTAACCCCTAAATATTTTTCAAGACTTGCCTATACTCTTTAAGCCAACAATTTCACCAAATTTTTTGAAGAGGTTTTCTGAGGAAAACACGTTTCTCTTTTAATAGATTTTTGACTTCCTTTTAATCAACAATGAATGGTTTAATCAACCTGTCATATGTATGGTCACCTCTGAGAGAGGCAATGCAGGTTGTATTTCTTTGATTTATATTTCTTCATTCTTTCCATAAAATTTAGCAGATTTGCTGCATTGATGAGAGTGCTAAATTGGTGAGAGCATAACTTCATGCTTTCACATTTCCTAGGTGATGTTTGTTGTGTTTTTTGGTTTTTTTTTTTTTCCTGACTGTACTTTCTGATATTATATAGTGCTGAAATTGCAAAAAGTTTGATGGAACAGTAGTCTTTCAGCATGGCACATGATATGTAATCTTTCACTATTGTCCTTTGTCCTGCAACAACTGACAAGAGAGAGTACCTGCACAGCAGATGATGCTTTCCAGACACCAGCGAAAGCCTGATGTTATTTCTTAAGAATGCAGCAGCCACACCATAAACTGGAACACCACCACTCTAGATCTAATTCTTCCATTGGTTTCCCACCCGCCTTGCTGCAGAAACATTTGCCCTTGATGACTGCAATTAAGATGATACTTTTTAAATTGGCCACTAATAGCTGTAGCTTCTCCACTTGTATGAACGTTGAGAACAGAAAATGCAGTCCTCAGAATGCAGAGGGATCATTTAGGAAAATGCTAGGCTGATAGCGCTAATTACATGTGCAGAAAGATCAGAGTGCTGGATGTGGGCCTGTCTCTGCAGAGGTGTGCTCATTCATAAACATGAGAGCCACCTTTTGCATCGTGCATAAAGTATTTCATATTGGAGGCAGTGGGAATCATTGTGTTACATTATCCTGTCAGATCTAGCACACTGGGCTGGTCTGGCTTGGTGTCAGAGGCTCAGGGTTCTTGGAAAACACTTAAAATGTTGCAAGAAGTGCTTTCAATACAAATCTCTCGGGTTTGATAGGTGAATTTATCACATTTCCTGTACTTCCTCCTTTTCTCGTACCCTGGTAATATTTATTACTGTCATGGTATATCAAAACATAGACCTTATGATGAAATCATCATTATGTCTGTACCAGCTCTCCTGAGCTGATACTGATATCCTTTGACTTCAGAAGGATGGTGGCACGTATCTGAAGCTAAAATATGCTAACTGCTCTCCTGTGTATTGATGTATTTGTAGTGCAGGACCTAAGATTATAAATTGCAGTGAAATTTTTAGAGATGAAATAAATGTTTTTCGTCTTTCGTTGTATCTCCTCCTTTAGGATAAAAACCACACTCCAGAATAATAAGTAATAATAATAATACAGAAATCCGTTAATTTGTGTGGCCATATTAGGACATAGGATATCCAACAAAAAACCCCAAAAAGATCAATGAAAATTTGGAAATAACGTGGAAAATATATCTGAGATGGGGTTCTGTAATATTTAGCTAGCCTACTTCACATACATTAAGGAAGTGCTTAATGTCTCTTTTTTCAAAACGCCTCTACCAAAAAAAGAAAAAAAAGAAGAAATTAAAATTAAAAAGTCCTGAAATCCGTCAAGCAAAAGCTTTGAAATTGGACAAGTGGTTCTCAGTGCCCTCATCAATAAAGCAGTGTTCTGGCTCTGCTTTTAGCAGACAAAGTGCAGGAAGTTTAGAGCAGGAGCTGTGAGGGAAGGCCCTGTGACATGGTGAGGTGTTGCAGCTGATCCAGATCAGGCACCGCAGCAAGGCCAGTGCCTTCACCTCCTGCCTGGGGCAAGCTGTAAATGGCAATTTGCCCTTGTACCCGAGCATTTTGGCTTTCTGCCGCTCTTAAGGTCTTACCCATGAGCAGAAAGGGCAGTGCCCCGGGGTGGAGGAGCAGGCAGTGGTGGCAGGAACATGGCAGCTGCCCCACGCCATGGCGGTGGCTCTGGCTCCTGGGGCGGGCCCATAGCACTTCTGCTGATCAAGCCATCCCCAGGGAGCTGAAAAGCATTTAAGAGCCCTATGCTAGAGAACAGCATCGTTACAGCAGGGTTGAAAGAATAAATAGGAGAAGTTAACCCAAATTACCTCATAAAATGGAAGAGAGCAGAGCACTTGGTTTGCCCCGTTTGAAGTACTGGAGGAAGCCCGAGGGCCTGGCTCTTCCTTCACACACACACATGGGGGCTGTGGGAGCTGGTAGTGTTCAGCCAGTTTAAAGGTGATGTGAGACCAAACAGGGCTTTTTATGCGAGTGGAAATGACTGGGTTTAATTAATCCCAGGTGCAACAGCAGGGACTGAAAGGGGATTAGGCTCCAGATCACTTTGGCCATGCGAGAGCTGGGGTGGCTGAGCCCCGCAGGCAGCCCAGGGTCCATGGCGGCCGTGGCTGAGCTTGCTGGGTGGCTGCGATGGCTTGTGCTGAGCGGAGCTCTCCTGTCCAGGCCCCGCCGCCTCGGCGCAGTTGGGCTGGATCACGCCTGACACGGGGAGAGAGAGAGGGAGCAGCCGCGGCTCCAGCCTGTCGGGCCGCTCGGCAGGTTGATGGATGTGCTTGGGCTGCGAGCGCTCGCCACCCCGGCCAGTCCAGCCCATCCACAATGAGTTACAGTTTCCCGGTCTCCCTCCCGGCACCTCCTCCTCCCCCTTCCTCCCTGCTGCCGCCCGCCGCTCGCCCTCAAAGCCCTGTCCTCACACGGCAGAGCCTGCCGGGGTGGGCTGCCCTCACCCCGCTGTGCAGAACCCTGCCGAGGCCCAGGGCGAGGGAACGGCACTAGGCCGTCCTTCTGCCTTCCGACCGGGAGACATTTTCCTTCCTTCTTGGAAGGGCCTGAGGTTTAACTAGAGAGGGGATGGTGCAAGCTGGGGTGCCAGGGGCCTGGCTGGGGAGTGGGGCTCATGTCCAGCCCACCTCTGGCCTCTCCTGCCCTCGGCAGCCTCCCACCTCCTCCCGAGTCCGCAGGGGAGCCGTCCCAAGGAAGCTTGCAGTGTCGCCGTCTCCCAGGGAAAATGCACTCCAGCCCTGCCGTGTTCCCACCAGCTTCCCTTTTCCTCTCCGTGCATCCGTTTTCGTTTTCTTCACGTTTATACTTTAAAGATGATGTTCACCCCTCCACATCCCTTCCCTCTCCACCCGCCCTCCTCTTCCCTCCCTCCACCCCCCCCCCGGAAGATGAATTTCATCTGCGCCTTGAAACAGGGCAAGAAACAATAAATATTTATGGGTACCAGGGGAAGGTTGAGCTGTAAACCACTACTTATCCCTATGTCTCTTATGAAAGGAATTAGCATTGCAAAATTTACATGAGGAAAAAGAAAAAAAAAAAAAAAAGAAGAGGAGAGAAAGGATTTCTATGATGTGAAAATGCTATGCCTCATACCCATTTAAACTGGAGTAAACTACCTCTTCACAGGGCCAAATCTGGGGCACGGCCTTTTAACTGTAATGGCCAAATTAAAACAAATGGCCAAAATTAAATACTCCAGCCCTTGCTGAATGTGAAAGTTCAAGTGATGAGGAAATATGCGTGTACCAGACCACTTTTCTTACAGTTTTATTTGAATGAAGTCTTAGAGTGTTTTTTTGAAACAGTTTTAAGCATATTCAGAGATACTGTACAGATAAAGATACATAAGAACATAAAAATACCAATGTACGCAGCCAAGCACAAACAACTTATATGCCTCTAAATCCAGAAGGGGCCATAATAACAGCATTCGGTATGGGTTGTTAGAAGCCCAGGCAAAGATAAAACTCCAATAAAAAGTACATTCTTTTATGTTCAGTGTAAAAGGAAAGGCAAAGTAAAATGAGGATTTATGTTTGTGGGGGCAGGCAAAGGAATACAGACCCTTTAATAACCTGGTGCTGCAGGAGAGGGAACAAGCTCCAGAGAGGTTTCAAGAGTTCTCTCTGGCAGTGGAAAGTGCCTGAGGGAACCTGGCTCTTTCAGAGCAGGGCTGAAGGCTTGGAGCTGGGCAAGGAGTACAGGGATGCTTGGCAGATTGCCTGCTTCCCGGTAAATCTTGGTAGAGCACCTAGGCTTAAAGTCCTCATTTTTTCACTATTTCATCACCCCTGTTGAAGTCACTTTTGGGGTGACCTCTACCATCTGGCTTTTCATTGTGCAAGGGTGATACCCAAGGGGCGTTCATACCAAAATCATGTTACTGTTGCCTTCAGTACAAGCCAGATCATGTTCTAAAATTGCCTATTCTGGTATTACTGTAGACCCTGCAACAGCTGATTCAAGTGGTCAGCAGTACTTGGCTGGTGTACGGACAGTAAAAAACGCTTTTTCTTTTCTGTGTTGGTATTTTCAGAGAAGTAATCTGTAGCAGCTGGGGATGAAGCATTTGGAATTCTAGTGAACTTGGGCTGGTGGATCTTAACAGATAACTGAGACTGCAACTTGAATTTTCTCTGAAAAAGGTCAGCCTCAGTCTCTTTCTCTGCTGCTTCCTCAGAAGATGTAGAATTGGAAGAAACATCAGTTCCTTGGTAACTTTTGCACTCTGTTTATTCATCATACTTATCCATAGTAAGTCCTCCCAAACCTTACTACATTCCTTCTTTTTTAAATGCATCTAGAAAGGCAAACAGAACAGAATCAGGAACTGAATCAGTCACATTTCATTGTCTCAATATAAGATCGATAACAGCATTTTCAGAGGAGAATGATTCCTGAGGAATTGCTGGTAAGGGTGTGGGACTTGAATAACATCCTAAAAACCATGATGTGACAAGATTTCTTTGTTCCTTCCCTTCTCTCCCAGAGACAAGCAGACTTGTCATTTGCTCAATGGGATTGCTTAATTAGTTTTCTTCCTGAGTAAGAAAACGACTACTAAAATATTGTCTGTAAATCTTTCGGAGGATGGAAGAGGAGAGGAGGCTTTTTGTCTTACGTTTTGACATGAGCATTTTTGTCCAGGTCATTTCTTGTGTACAGTAGGCTTCAACAAGCCTTATGAAGTGGAGCTTCTGGAAGTTCAGTCCATGACAGGGAGCTGAAGCTGATATGAATGTTAATGAAAATCATAAATGACAATAAAATGTCAGAAAAGCTGTACTACAAAATTGGTCTTTAGATATTGTGAGGGCTATATCCAGCTTTTATAAGTAAAGGTTTGTTCTCGGAGCTCTTAGAAAGTTTCTGATTGTCTAGTGGTACATTTTAAAGGTGTTTTCCTGAATTCAAGGCTGATAGGTGTTGGACAATCCACTCACATGCTGGATTTCTTCCCCTCAATAATGTTAGTATGATTTTTCAAGGGCTTCAGGGGAGTTTAGGATGCAATAGTATAACACTATTGTGTGAGGACATTAATTTTAGAGGTGACATTTCTAAATTCAGCAGCAGAGGGAGAAGAGGGTCTGACTAAAGAGACATAGGTATGGTCTGCCAACCTCCATCTGCCTTGTGATTTTATTTAAAAGCACAAGTGTTGTAGGAGAGGTTTTCAGTAATTTGCATGAGTGACAATAACCCATTACATGATATATCTTAAATTTCAAATGACACCACTGAGCTCAGTTTACCACTGGTATCAGCTGGTAGCCTGCAAGTGAAATGGGGTAAGTGTTTTAACGTTTTACCCCTGGGCCTGGTGCCTGCCTGAAACTTGGTGCTGTGATCCAGATTTTATATGGCACTCTTCCTAATAGTATTTTCTATGGGATAAGATCATCTGCAGAAAGAGAGTATAAGGAATTCCCACCTTTTTCTAGCTACATGGGACCATTTATGTGGATAATTATGGGGTTGTCGTTCCCAAGCCCAGGCTTTCCCAGACTTTGGAGGTTAGCTGTGTGTTAAATCTCCAAATATTCTGATGTTACCTTTAAAAGCATGGAACAAAAGCAGTAAAATCTGTTAATTGACTCTTTCTGGGTACAAGGAGCTTTGAATCCAAACTTGACAGACTTAGCTTGAAGTATCTGAGTAGTGCAGAGATGTCTTGAGTTTGAGGGTGTTTGAAATTTTCAAATCCTGCCTGTGTTATATGCTTATTAAAAATAATGAAATGGCAATTATTCATTTATTTCTGATAAATAATATGTAAGAGTTTTAAGTAAGTATTTAGTATAAAAACAAGTAATTTCTGGTTCAAAACTTTTTTTTTTTTTTTAAATTACAAAGTATAAAGGAAAAGAAGATTTAATTTACAATTTCAGGAAAACCAGTCATCTTAAAGGTGCTAATGGCAAATACTGAAAAATGAAATGGACTTAAAGTTTCAAATATTTTTATCGAGGTTAAGGAAGGACATGGAGGATAAGGGAAATGAATTGGTGAAAATGAATGTAGTTTGCTTATGCAGGGTATAAAATTTGATAGCAGTTATTAGTTACGGGCATAAGAGGGATGGAGTCTGTTTGTAATGAAATGCCTCTGTGCACATTTTGAGGTATGTAGGACTATGAGAGAAGAAGGTCTCGGGTAACTGGTTGTTGAGAAGAGAGAGAATCCTCTTGTGCAAGAGGCTGTTGCTGCCTGGTGCCGCTCTGACGGCTTGTGCGGGGCTGGGGTAGTCCTTGCAGGCCTCAAGTGCTCCAGTCAGCAGTAGCTCCTCTGTAGGTGGCACATCCTCACCTGAGTCAGTACTGGTGTCTCAACAGGGCGTAGGGAACACTGCTGAGGCGGGTAGTATTTTTCAGAAAAGATATTAAAAAGCTTCTTCACGATTGTTGGTCTTAAGCGTTCTGTAATCGTTTCGCTGGCAGGAGAGTTAATTTACTTTGGGTTGCCCTAATACCAGTTCCACCTGGGATCCTTCTGTTTACCTAATTCCCTCTGTACTTGCAGGTTGGATGTGGTATTTTCCTTGTTTTCCTGCTCTAATCTGTTGGGTCATGTTGCTGCACACCATTACACATATACTGCCGTCCACTGCAAAGAGGCCGTGTTTTATGAGTTGAGTCTTAATTAGAGTTTACCAAAATGTTTTTTCAGTCTTGGAAAGCAAAGTGCTAAGTTATTACTATAATAATTTTTACTATTTAATTACATTTCAGTAATGTCTGTAATGTTTTGCGTACGTTTTAGACACTGACCTTCTTGGGAATGAAATCCCTGTAGCTTTTAATGTGATTTAGATCCTTGGAAGGTTAATAGTTCTAGATGCAAGTCCCAGTCCTTTCCACCTTGTTACACATTGATCCAGCCCACCCTGTGTTTATTAAGCCACAGAGAAGTAGAGAACTCCCCTATGTACATTAGATGAAAACCTGAAATGTAGGCACAAGTTACGTGATTTGTTAAGATCTGTCCAGCAATTCAACAGCAGAGGTGGAAGCAGAACCCAGGTGCTCCAGCCTGGCTCTTACAGCATGTCTACACGGAGAGGGATGGAGTGTCCTAGAGTGGCACAGAGGTTTTCAGCCTGGCATCCGTGGGTGGCTTTTAAGAGATTCACTACAGGTAACTAAAAAAAGCCAGTATGGGCACACAAATGCAACAGGGAATGTGTGCCTGCCCTGACAACGATTAATGTTCACAAGATTAGAAACTTGGAAAATAAATGAGTTGTTAAACTAGCTACTGGTAGCACTGTATTCACAGAGACATGGAGCTTAATATAAAAAACTAACTGTGGCATACTTATGCTAGCCTTCTGTGCCACCAGGGTAGGCATGGCACAGCCAACCCTAGAACAGGTAGCATGTGGCAAACACTAGCCAAAATTGTCACCATGCCATGCTGTGGCTTTCAATAAAGCAATTTTTGAAACCTGATTCCATGGATAAAGGAAAAAGTCTTTTCAAGTGTTTTTGATAAGAACCACAACATGAAATCTGGGTGGAAGTTAGACACATCTTCACCTGATAAGGAGGTTTTCTTCAGTAAATGAGTTGTGAAAGCCTGCTTGCAATTAGATGGAACAACTCCAGGTTCTAGAAATACATTTTCTGGGCCCTGATTTGTTGTTACCAGATTTGATCAACGCCCCTCTGAGCACAGCAGCCAGGTAGGGATCAGATCCAAAGCACATGCTGAGGGCTTTTAGCTCTGGATAGCATCAAGAGGATTGGACTAAGTAAGATACTTGTGAGAAAGGCCTCGATATCCAGATAGGGAAGGTCATAAAAGCTATATGGAGGGAAAAAAAGCCAGAGGACTGAGCTGGCTTGCAAGTGAGTTTCCAAAGGCATTTTATTTAAAAAGCAATTACAAAACTTGTTACAAATGCTGAGAGACCTAGGAAGGGGTGAAGCAATCTCCTTAGTTGTACGAACCCTCTTCTGACAGCAAATCTACCCCTAAGCTAACAAGGCTTGTGTGACCGTAATATCTGAGCAGAGTGCAGAGTGACTCTTCCCCTGCAAACAATGGTAGGAAAAATGTTGCTTGGCTTTGAAGAGAGGCCCATTGTGTTCAGTCAGATGCAAAGGCATCTTGTTTAGATTCTCGAAGGAAGAGTCTCAGGCTGGAAGGGTGGCCAGGAGTCTGGGCAAAAAACAGAGGGGGAGGAGGTGGAGGATGCAGAACAGGGCAAAACATCGTTAATGGTGAAAGCGGTAAAAGGAAGGTGGCAAGCAAGGAAAGGGACCTAAAGATAGTCATATTTTCAGGAATGTGTGTGTACGCCATGTGTGTGCATGTGCTGTGTTTGAACCCAAAAATAGCGTATTTCTCTTGTAACTGCTCAAAGGTACCATAGCTAAATCTCCTTAGTTTCAAAACTCACAGCTACACATATATATCTTCTGTGCTTATACGCATGATTGAATTTGTCTTTCCTCCCCTGTGTACATGGTTTTCCTTGGTAATAGGCCATGACACTACCATAATTTTTACTAAATCACCTTTTTACAGTTGCTCATCATTTTCCAAAATGCTATATTTGTTTTTACTTTTTCCACAATTGATCTTGGCTAAAAAGAGAATATTTCAAAAACTTGCAAAGTTTTTGAACCGTATATGTTCAAAAGTTTTGAACAGAATACATACACAGGACAGTATGTATATTTTGATCTCTAGGTACATCCACACATTTATATTTATTTCTTTATGGGGACGGAGAGCAGAATGGAGAGAAATAAATAAAAAGAAACATGACATTGCTAATATAAATGACCAGGCCATTGCTTCAGTGTCAGAATGCAATTAGATCTGACCTGGGACTGGAATTCACTTCTCAGCAGGCCTGCTTAATGATTAGTTTTATTGTTTCTTCACCACCCCTACTGGGGGGTTCATTTTTACTGGTAATGGAAAAAGACTGTTGCCCCTGGATAAAAAGCTGGTCATGAAAGACAAAGGGCTGATTGAGGACTGCTAGGCTTTTCAGCTCGCATACCACCTCTTCTTTGGCTGTCCTGGCTGACAGCAGGAAAAACAGTGAGAGGGGTCAAATCTTAAAGGGCCTTCGGGGTAAGGAGCATCACGCTGCACACAGAAATTAGCTGGAGAGGCTTTCATAGCTTCGAGCGGTTCTGATCGCTGTTGTAAGGCTAATTGAACGAGAACCTTTGCAGCAAGATGTTGCAGGTACCACATGTTGCTAGTATGATTAGTATTGAGTCTGAGACAGTAAGCAGGGTTAGCCATGTAACTGTGGTTTGCAAACACCTGCTCGTGTTCCCAGTCCCAGCGTGCAGGTACAAGTACGCTTCTAGCAACAGCTCGAAATTTCCCAACAGCTGCAACAGGTAACGACTAGTTTAAACCCTTGGCAAAACTTGTGTGCCGGCTGCTACCTGTTCGGAAGTGTTTCCAAAGGGGTTTATTATAAACCCTGGCATAAATAAGAATACAAATAGTTCCTGTTTGTTTGCTTTGGTTCACTGGGTACATGAAACATGTAGTGTGACTCACAAAGTTGTAGGATGAGTCTGAGGTAGACAGACCTTGTGCTTATCTGATATTATGAGATGTAACAGGTGTCTGTGAAGGCAGTTTCCCCATCTGGAAACAGCGCTTCAGGGAATTTAGGCTGCTGGTGGAGGAAAGGCTGGTTGGTTTACACTAGTAGTGAGGAGAGGTGAGCTACCAGAGGATTGGAATTGGTGGTTTCTTCAGCTGAGCATCTATAGGCGGAGGTGCATATTAAAACCACAGTAACTAAATGTCTGAGTTTGCAAAAACTTGACTAGAAGCTTCATGAGAACAGATATGAAGCTGAGAGAGTCTTGCCAAAGAGCAATGACACTGATCCCTCCCCACAGCAGTTCAGTTGGACAGAAACAAAAAGAAACCCAAGCTTTTTAAAAATTTTGATACTATAATGCAAGTCTACCCACTGGTATAGCATTCATTCAAGGACTACAGTGGAGCTACATTGATCACATCAATTGTGGAACTGGTCTTTAATGTTTAATATTGTAATAAATCACTTGTAAATGTACATTCATTTCTTAGAATTGAATCTGTGACAGAGCAAGTCAAGAGGGAGTTAAAATAACACCGTGTGCCCATAAAGAAAATGTGGTCGGCTGTGAACCTCAGGCTTGCTCTCTCAAATGAACTGGAAACAACGATGGCTTTTAAATTTGACTAAATTTGGAAATGAATCTGAAGCATACGACCTGAGATCTGAACAAACCAGGGACAACAGTGTCTGCAGTGTGTGTATTCACCCGAGACAGTTGAGTCCTCAGAAAAACTTCTCTCACAATCTTTTCCAAGTGGGAAATTATGCCCCAAATGTTCCTAATTTTATAGATAGTAGTTCAACTCTTATAGGCAATTACCATGGTGTCAGTTAGAGCCCTAACTGTGCACACAATAGCAAACTGTGCACACAATAGCACATCCATGTCACTTGGTATCCCTAGGCTGTGTGAAATTCATCTCTTCAGCCTGCTGATGGGTTTTAAACGATCAGATTTGGAGTGAAACACCTGGGAGAGCTGTCAGGAGCTGGAGATCAGAGTTGATCCATGTGCCAAATTCCCAACAGCCCTTCTGTGGTTTCTTCTGTGTCCTGCAGGCAGCACCACAGCCACCGCAGCAGCTCCTCTGTGCAAAACATTGGAGCAATTGAGTGCCCACAAGGCAGGACAGAGCAGGGTGTCCCTTTTTCCTTCCTCTTCTGACAGGGAAGGGCATTAGGGGGACCTTTGTGCTATTCTCTCCAGGTCATCAAGCCCAAGAGTCTTGCTTTTGGCTTGGAGATTGCCTGTGAAGAATGGAGAGCACGTGTCCTTTTTGAGAGGGTTATGCAAGACTTAGAGCCAAATGCTGCTGGCACAGAGATTTGACAAAACATCTGTGCAGAGCCACGGACAAAGCGACTTTTCTTGATGTCTCCTATCTTTCACAAAGCTGACAATATCAGGATTTTGGTAGCATACACTAAGCTCCCTGTGAGCTCCCTGTAAGCAGGTCAGGATGGGCTGGAAGGCTGTCTCCTTTGTCCAGACTTTGGGAGGCAAGGCCTTCACTCCCAATCCCCTGTGCATACGCACACATAATAATACTCTGAGGAAGTTCTCCACTGGGGACAACTCTGAGAATCTCTGAGGAAGTTCTCCATCTGGTCTTTGCCATGGGCAATGGGTGTTGGTTAGTCCACCTGATCCCATCTAGCACTGTAGGCTACTTGCAGGGAGAAGACATCCAAGCCTCTGTCAATACATTAAAAATACATACAGGCTCTGCTTGTGGAAGCCACTACAGAGCCTTTGGGAAAGGATAGCCCTTTTCCATGCAGACATTAGAGCACATAAAGCCTATGGAGGCAGGCATTGCCTCCTCTCTCCTACATAAGCTGCCTGGTAGAGGCATCATTAGGCTGGGGTGGGAGCCTGGAAGGTGACTGACCCACACTTCCCCTAGATTCACATTTTCCCTTCATGGTCCCTGGGTTCCCCTGTGCTACAGAGCTAGCAAATAGCAGCAAGAGTCAGGCAGTGCTGTGTGTTAGGGTTGTGAGGCAGGCATGGTGCAGATGGGATGGATGTACTGCAAAGCACTAGAAAGGGGTTATCAGGGATATCTCTGGGTTTTGTGTCACTGATGCCATGCCTAAGGGTGCTGTGGGTGATTGTTCAGTGGTGGGCTCCACCATTGTAGGAGTGACATTTATATATCTCGAAGAAACTAAGGTCAGTCTCCAAAGATATGTATTCTTTTAACTCAAATACATAGAATTTGGTGTGTAAATATTTTAATTTTTTTTTTTTTGACAGAAAAGGGTATAATCTGTGGAATAACTAAAGGTTAAGCTCTAGTCTTCAGCATCTTGAATGACTGAAGTCTCATCCTTCGTCTCTCTGCAACATTTAATTTCTTGGCCTCCTGTTGTCCTGGGGATGAAGAGAGGTAGTAGCAGAGGAGAGCTATGGATGCCTTCAGAGTGGAAGGAAAAAGTTGTTCTTTTGCAGATCTCTAGGCTGGTGAATGCAACTTGTTTTGGCCTTACACAAAAGGATGGAGACAGCGTGTATAAGTGGTGCCTGTCTTCTCATTTGGCTGAATTACACACTAAAGTAATTTATAACAAAGGGGAAAAGGTGTATTGTTAGTAATTGTTATGTTAAGGAGAAAACCTAACTTGCTGATTTAGCGTCCATTTCCTCTTACAAAAGAGAGGAGAAAATGACAGTGGAGGGTGGGAAGACTTGGCAGGGAGCAGTATAAATGGCAGGAGCATTTCAGAATCATTTCAGACAGACTTCTGCTAGGTTTGGTGGCTGCCTTATCTCAGTTCTTTTTCTTTTAATTGGAGTGGCAGGCCCAGCACGCCCAGCAGGGATGCCACATTAATTCACCACGGAGCACAGTGTCAAGCACAGGGATGGAGAACAGTGAGGCCTCTATGGACTGTTTGCTGAAAAGCATGATGGGAGCTGAAGCAGAACTATAGAGGTTGTTAGGAAATATTCAAATACAAGATCAAAGTGGGAAACCTTCATTTCCTAAACTTGGTTAAATTAGTTGCTGCTTGGTCACTTAATCTTGCATTCTATGATTATTGATGGCTTGCCCTCTAGGTTCCTCTCCTCTGGTTTGTGCATAGGCTGCACTGTCAGAATTTTTGAGCTTGGTTTGATGAAAATTGCATTCGGCTCTGCAACCCTGAAGATCACATGAAGGTAACTCTGCCTGAGTGGCAACTTCCTCCATGGTGCTGATGGCATTTCTGAGTTTATGGGCACACATGCTGGTTTTATGAGACCCTGCAAAAAACAGATGGAGTTGCTGGTGATTCAGAATGTCAGTCTCATGCTGGCCTGCCATGTAAATCTCTTGTTGACGTACATGAGGACCGTCATACTAATAAAACAGAGGATGCTAATAACGTGCCATTTCAGTGCCGCCTTTTCATCAGGAAAAGTCAGTCAGAAAGCAAGGCAAATGTGAAAGGGCACTTATGGCTCCAGAAGAGTTTGTAACTGTCGCATTGTTAATTCGTGCTATGTCTGATGATCTCAGAAATCTCCTCACCAGATAGGAAACCATCAGTCTAAGTACATTAGACTGTACACCAGAAAGTGGTGATTCATAAGGATGAGTTGGAAAACCCTGACACTGAATAGCCAGCTGTCTAGAGTGAGCCAGGAGGGAACACTGAGCTTCAGCTGGGATGTGCTTGAAGTCACATCCATCGTCAAGCCTCAGCAGGGTTTGTGGTAAGGTTCCTCTATCTAGCCATGATCCAGAACCCAGCGTCCTTTTTGAAGTGTGCAAGAGCAAGCGATCAACTGCTCTTCCACAGTGGGACCAGAAGGAAAGCTTGCAGGTTAGAATGTTTGTCTGAATGATGGACATCTGGGCTCTGTCTTCTCCTTAGCCTGTGTGGAGTGGGAAGAAGGAATCAGATTCTCTTCTTAGGTCCCCACCCCAAACTGTCCTTGTACCAGGTGTGAGACAGAATGACTTGAAGTAGGTTCTTGCTTGTGACACTGTCAGTTGCTTGCAAGGACCATGAGACTCATTGAACCAGAGTGAGCAAAAAGCAGCATGACTCTGCTGCATAGTGCTTAGGGAGCTCCATTGGGAGGGAGGAATCCTACTTCCAAGCCCATATCTGTATATTATTAACTTGGTTTTGAGTGAGAAGTTGAATGACACAAATTCCTCCTCCTGCTCCATTTAAACATGGTGTTCACAACTGGCGTTTTGTAAAGGCCTCAGTTTATCAGCATATACTGAGCTTGTTCTGAAAGCACCTGTTAAATCTGTTTCCATGAAGGATGCAAATGGAGAGACACCTTGTTTCTAAATCATGACTGTATTCAGGAGTAAAGGTGGTTATCAACCCAGATTCTGGCAATCTTGCACTTTTGTAGAAGTAATCTCCTGCAACCTGGTGTACTTCATGTCAGTTAAGAAGGGTTCCAGTAACTAACCATCCTCAAGATTAGATGGGACATTTTTGTCACTGTTTTGGATTTAGGTGCCTCACAATCAGCTACCTCTGACTGTAAGAACCTGTGTTCTCAGGCATATTTGTACAGCCTATTTCATAAATTGGTTGCAGTTTAGGACTTCTTTGGCCTATGAGAGTTTTGTTGCTACTTGGTGTTTTTAGTGGTATCTTCTGTACCCCATTAAGAATCTTTGGCTTCTTGCCTGTTTCTATTTGACTGAAAGAATCAAAGTGAAAGAAGAAACACTCATTCAAAGTGTAATGTATTTATTTCCTAAAAAAAAGTTTCTATGCCAATGAGGCTGTGAAGTGTAACGATGAGTTAGCTACAAACCCAGAAATACTACATAAACAGCTCTCAATTGTTACCTGAAATTTTAACATCAGCTAAAATTATCCATCAATTATTTAAAATCTTTCACTTTGAATTTTAAGAAAACTATGCTGTCAGTTTTGGGTTGTATAGTTGAGGCTATACTTTCTCAAAAGTCAGAAGAACTTCTGCCCTTACTTAGAATAGGGACATAACTCTTTTACTTTTTCCTGATACTGGTAAGTGTATATTCCTTTTATATGCTTAGTTAAAACAAAATAATAATAAAAAATCCCCACCCACGAGGTTAAATGATCCATACACAGAAATGTGAATAGAATGTTCTAAATGACTCTTATTTTCCAAAAATCATGTAATTCATTGACTGACTCATGTTTTATAGCAGCTTAGGCACGGCAGGCTGATGGCTGTCAGGTGTCAGTAAGCTGGCAGCTTAAAAGTTGCCTCTTTAAGTAGTCCCAATCAAATGAATTGCTCACTGTGAGCGAGGGTGGATTCTGGCCCTGTGTTTGCTGAGACGCTCTTGGTTGAGGCTCTTACGATACTACTGGTGTCTGGCTCTGCCTCCTGTGGTACATTTTTCCCTGCCATGGGCTGGAAAAAGTGGTTAGAGGTAAGACTAAGAGGGGGTTCCAGAGAGTCAGTGAGTCTGAGGCCTTATCTAAACAAAAATTGTACCAATTTAACTAAACCTATTTAGAAATGGAGGTTGCTGAATTAATGCCACCCTTTTTTTTTTTCTTTCTTTTTTTCTCTAGAACAAAGTCTGGGGAGAAGCATTATTCATGCCAGTACAATTTATGCTGTTTCTAATGGCTTTATTTTCCCCTTTGTACTGTCAACAGCACTTGTTTTGTAACTCTTCTGTGCATATTCCAGCATATTCCTGGACGGTAAAACAGAAACCAGGTCCCTTGCTGCTTTTGCTTCTTCATTTCTTCCTTCATACGTTATTTCCTAACGCTTCTAGTGATAGTCTGGATATTTAGCACAGCTCTGTTAGTGTTCACTTGTAAGGACCTTTTTGCATAATCTCTGATAGGCTTGTTTAGAGAGACATTTCAAATAATTTCTCTTAATTCATTGTGCAGTGTATTGTATTAAACGAGGAAAGGCAGAGCTGTAGAAAGATCCTACCAAACTTAAAATTTGCCACATCAAATGGCAAAATAGCTGGTTTTCACACAGGGTTTTCCCTCATATCTAGATATTGGCTCATGACTGACAGTAGGAAAAAGCTTGTCATATACTGCAGACAATTTGTGGCAATATATTCCACATAAGCCAAAAGAGGTAGACGGAGGGACCCAAGTAGAAAAACACATCTTCAAGGGTTATTTCATTATTTTTTTTTCATTGCCAAAAGCATTCCTGGCACCTCCAGAAAGACTTGGTGATAAGTGCTGGTAGAGATGAGCCCAAGAAACATCCCTTGTGAGCAGGCTTTCATGTTAAACCACATGACTTCCAGGTCTCAAAGAAGGTGTGGCTTCCAAATGGAGAAATCACAGCAGCGAGCTGGAAGAATGACTTTTTCCCCCTTTGTAATAATAATGTCAGAGCTGTTATTACATTTGGCCCAGGGAGCGGATTGGAAGTGTTTCTCAGAAGGGAAGTGCTTCCAGCCCCATGTCTCTTTCAAGAGCTCCATTCCCATGTACTTGCTGGAAACCTTTCAGGAAACCACATTCCCTTTCCCGTCCCCGTTCAGCAATGCGATCCTTCCCAGCCAGCGCGGCTCGCAGACCGCCTCATCGGCCGGGCCTGGGAAAGGAATGTGACAACCAGGGGGCAAAAGTGCTGGCACTCCCAATCCCTCCCTATGCTGCCCGTCAGAAGAAACCGTCCCCCCTCCCCTGCCTTATGAAAGGGTTTTCTACTTCCATAAGCATGTTTAGAAAGATCTGCAGTCTCTAATTTTCCAGCGTGTGGTGGGGGAAGAATGTGATTTTAGCTGGAAACGGTCACGTGGCCAGATCCTCAGCCTTGTGCAAATCTGCCCGATGCTCCTGAGGTCACACTGTGCCGCGCTCGCTGGTGCTGGAGGAGAAGCTGGTAACGTGATTTGCTCCCCGAGTTTCCCCTGATGGCCCTAAATGATGGCTGGTGTCTGACAGTACCCACATGCCACTGGAACACCACTGCTCCGCAGAGGAAATGCCCTGAAACCTTGCGCTCGTGCCATTTTCCAGACAATCAGAAGGAGAGTAGGTGAAGAAATGCTGTTTATATTACCAGTTTCAATAAATAAGATAAAGGGGGCAGGAATAAGAGAAGGGATCAAGGAACTGTTAATGACTTAGAGGACAGACTCATATTAGAGACAGAAATGTAAACTTGTTTTGCTATTGCTAAAAGCCCAGGAGATACACATTTCATTCTGCAGAGAAACATTCTGATCAGTACTTTTTTTCTGTCATAGCAGCAGGCAATTGGATCTCAGCCAGCCTTTTTTATCCTCTCTTTAAACTAAACAATTAATTAAAAGAGAACACAAGGCAGGATAATTTAGCCATCTCTGTTAGTTTAGACAGAATGGGTTATTGGGCAACGTCATCACGGCACAGAACAATCACTCCTAGCTTCTGTGCCACAGGAACAGTTAAGCCTTCCAAGATGAATTTCCAGCCATTGGTGTTCAGATTATTGTGCTGCTTTTTTATTCTTTATTATTATGCTGTTTTATTTGCTCATAATTTTTACTGTTTGTATTGTGTGGTGCATGGGTGGTAATAATTAGATGGCGATTCTCAACACAGCAGTTTCTCTTGAAGCAGACATTTACCCTCCCTGAGACAATTGCTCTCCAAAACTGAAGAAAAGAGTATGGGAGGGAAGTCTTACAGCCACTGAAGTCAACGAAAAGTCTCTCATTGACCTCAGTGGGCAGGAAGACTGGCAGACAGATAGCTATTCTTTCCATGTTTTGAAAGGCAAAGAAGCTGAGTCTTGGAAAAATTAGGATAGGTAGGTCACCTTTGGAAACTATTTGGAAGCTGCAGGTGCACAGTAGCTGTAAAAATTATAATGCTTACGTAAGCATCAGAAATTACTTTTGGGGACGTGGTTTCAGTGAAGGAGCTTAATATTTTTTTATTTTTTTAATCTAAGTGGTTTAGACTGTGGACATTATGGTTGAGTGGGCAAGGGCTGGGAAACTGAATTTTATTCCACCTCCTGATGCTCATTTAATGTGTCTCTTTACAGTAGCTGTTAACCCTTTTGTGCTTATAACTCATCTGTAAACTGGGAATAACAGTGTCGCCTACTTAAGTTTTGAAGGCTGACTAAATGTTTGTAAGAAACTATGTGAGGCCAAAGTCATTCTGGGGCTAATCAGTTGCAGAGATGGAGCTATCTATAACTTGACACCATATACATTTCCTTTACAGAAGTGGTTCCCAACCTTCACCAGCCCATGGGAAGCCCAATGAGCAAGTAACGTGCTGCATATAACATATGCTTTACTCTTTTTCAGTGGCTTCTATATTAACTCTTTAATTCCTAAGAGCCACCAGCAACAGGATTTTAACAGCAGAATGGAGGCCTGCTATGTCACATGGGTTTTAGAAGCATAAATGTCTCACTTTGTGTGAACTCATGAAGTCATTAAATAGATGTCAGCTTTTTTTTTTCTTCTTCTTTTTTTTTAATGTGTGTGTGTGTTCTCCAGTGGGAATGAATTCCTCTTTAGGGAAAAATGAAGGATTTTCTTTTTCGTGTTTCTATAAAACATATTGTTTAAAATATATCATGACTTTCTGTGCAGAAAAAAAAAGTGTCATCACCTTCACTTCATTCCATTAACTCAACTTGTTTTCAGCTTCAGCTGTGCAGTATTTATCACCCTCTATTGTCATATATTACACAGCTGCATAATGGCAAGTGGTGTTTTTTTTTTTTTAAAAAAAACCCAACATAACAATAAAAGTCAAACTCAGTCCAGAAGTGAAGCTCCTGGTAGGTGGGAACAGCATAACGAGTAAAATGTCATTAAGAAGAAAGTGCTTGCTGAAGGATTGTAATGTCAAAGTCACAAGTTTATTTCAAGATCTCAAAGGTTAAAATTAAAATCTGAGGAAAAGTTTGAAATGTTCAAAGTCTGAATCTTCAGTAATATTTATTTCCCACTAGCTAAATTGCATAGTAGGTTTGTATTAAAGCAACAAAGTAGAAGGCTTAAAGTGAATTGAAGAGCAGGGATTTTCTGCCCCTGGATTATTTTGTTTGGCGTGGTCCATCTGAAAGGTTGCTGAACTGTAAGATATAAATCCTATAATCTTTTTGCTGCTCTGCCATTCACACGCTGCCTTTACTTAGTGTAACATGAGAAATATTTATACTGCCCTTCCATTTGAATCACTTGAAATTAGTGACCGTCTCAGAGAGTCTTGGCCGTAACTGTTGTCTTCCTATTTGCAAAACCATTGCAATAATAATGTGTAGCAGTCAGCTTGGTAAAGTGATTTGAAACCTTCTGGAAAAAACACACTGCACAGGTGACCACCAGTAAGTGCTCCAAAGCTGTGTCAGCCCTGCAGCTGCTCTTATCCAAGGACCCAGGGACTCCTACCAGGGATATGACCTGCTGGCCAAAGGTAGGGGACCCTCATCTGGGACTGACATATGTTTGGGGAACTTCTCAACTATGAGAACTTTGGCAGCCTGAAATATTCTGTCTCTGTGGCCTGACAGCATTCAGCAAGACAATGAAAAGTTTGTGTCTTTTGGTCTTCTGAAGATGCAGAACCTCCTAGGCTAGGAGGCTAATACCAAATGATCTGCAGGGAGTGACCACAGGGAGAGGAAATTGTCAAGCAATAATTGCCATGAAAATGGATTCATGTTCATAATTTTAAATGATTAAAATATCCTTGTAGGAATAAGCTGCAAAGTCAGTGCCCCTGTCTCAGAAGTAAAGCGATATGCCACCCATACAGCAGAGAGACATAAATAATCAAGCTATAAGTCATGTCTTCAATTAAAGAGCCTGATATCACTTGTTTCAAGCTGAAGAGAAGTCATCCATAAAAAACAGGATTGGTAGGCATTGGTAAGACCCCTGCCTTGTATTCCTTTTACATTAACCATCTAGTTGATTCAGCAGTGTTTAAATCACATTGGATTATGATCTGCAAACTTGCCTCCTGACTCAGTATGTATAACGTCGCCGTGTGTTTCTTTTTACAATAAATCAAATTATTTTTTTCTCTTCTTGTGATCCTCCCTGGTTTTCTGATTCCTCCCTTAATAGTCTGCATAAGGGCAAAGACAAGTGCATACTTTAGCATCAGCAGTTGTGCATTGGATGTAACAGCTAAACAAGCCTGGCGTTCCTTTACTTTAGAGGTGAGCCTCCAGATCTATCCATCTCATTAAAAAAAGTCCCTGAAATTTGTGCTCTTGTTACTGCCTTCTAGTAAGAGAAAGTGGTATGGTGGATGGCGCACGGACTGGCCTCCAGGGGAGCTGAGTACTATTCCCAGCTCTGCCATTTGCTGGGTAATATCCTGCAACTCCTTTAACATTTTTGTGTCTCAGTTTCTCCAACTGTGAAAATGAGGCTAGTGGGCCAGCATTTCTCACTGAAATCAATAATAGATTCCTATTGAGTTCAGTGGCACTTCAGAGCTGTGGGGGAAAAAAAGCTAATTGTTGCTTTTAATAATTTTCCTTGGTTGTCATTCACTAGTTCTACCTCACATGAGCATGATTCAGATTTATTCTTAGCCTCCTTCTTTACCAGTATGAAACATAACCTTTTCTACAAAGATTTATCAGCATTTTTGTAACATTCTGCTCAATCCTTTTCTAATGTTTTATTTTCCCTTTAAATTTCTACAGTATAATAATGCAAACATACTTCCTTACTCCCATGTAATGTAATACAAGTGGAAGGGACGAGACAGTATTATTCAAAAATTCTCAGCTTATGAAATAATATGTATTAGTTGACGTGCCCCAGAGACATGTCTGACCAGCTGCTCTGGGTGAAACAAATAAATAGAAAAATCCTTTATTAATGATGTACTCTGAAGTAGATTGTATCTGGGGAGTTGTGTAGAAATGGACTTGTTCTCATCCCTTCCCTATAAATGAAGTTCCTAGGGGTTTGATAGGCAGATATGCAGTGCACAAATACATAAGGAACCATCCTATTGAGGGAGAATTTCAGCTTTGGTAACCACTACATCTTGGATTTTGTTTGGCTTCCTTTAGTCAGCTTAAGACTGTGGGTGAGACTTTCCAAATATAGACACCTGAAATTCTGACCAAAAAATACACACATTCTCAGGCATGGATTAAAGCAGGATTCGTGGATCTGGGCCTTGGGCTTGGAGGGGGCCTGCGTAACCACAATGTCTGGATTGAAGTATCCGTCAGCTTGGGCTCCAGTGTTAGATAGGGCTGTGGAGGTGGGAGGTAGAGCTGACAGGCTACGGAGGCGTTGAGTCATGGGAATTTTTGCTGTATGTTTGGATGGATTTGGTTAGTTTACTGCGCTTGAGGCATGTGGGCAGTGGGTGGCACCCAGCAGTGGGTGACTTTGTCCCACAAGTGGTAAACTCACAGAGAATGCACTTTGTTTCTGATGTGAGACAGAAGACAGGTTAGCCATGACAACAGATGAACCTTTGTGTGCTTTTTAAAAATAATTCAGGTTGTGACAATGGTGTTGTTGAGACCTTCTCCTGCAGTTCTCCCTTTTCCAGGCCAAACCAACCCAGCTCTCAGCTGTCCTCTTAAGTCACGTACTCCAGCCCTTTGTCAGCCTTGGTGGCCCTCAGCTTTACTTGCTTCAGTTTGTCAGTGTCCCAGAATTGGATGCAATACTCCAGATGTGGCCTCACAAGTACTGAACAGAGGGGAATAATCAGTTCCTTGACTTGCTGGCTATTTTCTTAATAAAGCAGCCCAGTATGAGGTTGGCTTTTAATGCTGCAAAGGCACAGTGCTGCTTCATGTTCAGTTTGTCCTCCAGGAGCCCCAAGTCCTTTTTGCACAGATGCTTTCCAATCATTTGGCCTCTAGACTATTCCAGATGCAGAACTTAGTATTTGCCTTTGTTGAACTTCATAAACTCAATACACCTTTAGGTACAGATGGTCATTTTGCCCACACAATGCATAACTGCAAATATGATTATCTGCTCATACATGTATCCATTAGGTTTATAGACACATTTTTCTAGCTTTTTGTTCACAGCCTCATTGTTTCCAGAGAGCAATAAACCAGTAAAATTCCTAAACTTCATATGTAGGTGGGGAGATTTCTCTGGGTGCATTTAGAACACTTCTAATGATAAACTTCTCCGTTAGGTAGGGTTCTGTTTTGTTTTTCACTTGCTCTCCTTGACTTTTCCCACTCTTAGATAAGGGCAGTGAGAACCACATGAGGTATATTGGCATAATCAGTAACACAGACTTGTCTGGACCTCAGGAGATAAGTCTGCACTCTATCAGCAGACGGCACCTAATAAAGCTTTTCAAAGAAAAAAAAAGTTTCCTCTATCTTTCAAATGGAGCTTCCTTCTGTTGTCTTTATTGGAGGTCAGATTGCTGATCGGCCTCCTCCGGAGTTGGAGAAATTCCTCTGAAGACCCCTTAAATTGCATTTCAATTATATAGGAGGCTGCCCTGGCAGGACCATTTTATCTCCAAGCCGCCCCGTGGCTCCTCAGAGGTGATGTGGTGATGTGGGTTTGGAATCCCCATTGCAGGTAAAAAAGAAAACCCTCTTCTGGCAGTCTCCAACAGAAAATGTGCCTGAAAAGGCATATCTAATTGATTTAGAGAGAATCAAGTGCTCTCTGTAAATAATGTTTGCACAGTGTAAATCTCTCACAAATTAGGCATCCGGAGGAATGTGTTAATCAGCAAGGAGTTACAGGACAACATCAATCTTTAGTAGCCAGTAACTACAAAAGACAACACATTCAGAATTATTTGATTTTACAGACTTAAAGTGTTCAAGTTTTTCTCAGTTTACAGAAGGAAATAAATATTCTGATTTTCAAGTGTGCTGGTGGATGATTAGAATTTCAAAACCAGCTGACTTAACAGGGACTTAAGTAAGATCTTCTGAGCTGAGCCCACTTTAAAAAATAAAACAGCTACTAAGGTAGAATGAGATGGATTGAAAATACTCCAGGGTTATTCACATGCCAGAGCCCAGTCTGGGCTCAGGCCATGTGTAAATTTTGTTTGGTCTTTCCCAGGTCCATGAGAGATGAAGTCCCTAGCATTCTTGTGGGAGACCCTGTATTTCATACCGTTTTGTCATTCTTTCAGAGATCTGGAGTTCATCCACTATTTCCTGCAGAGCAAACCTTGGTAAAAATCACCCAGAGAACCCCAGTAAAGGGAACTGCATTTTGGTAAAAATTAATTGAGAAGTCTTGTTCCAGTGATTAATAAAGGCAACAGGTTATATCTTTATTGATTCTGGCTTATTTCCTCCCCATAAAATAAGACTTTTTGCTGCCTTTGATAATGAGACATTTACCAGACTCTTAGTATTGTTATTGGTAGAAGCCCTTACAATGTGTAACTGTTAGCGCAAGAATTAAAAGTTCTGGGCAAAAAAATCGAGGGAAAGATATGTGTGGAAGTTAACCTTTGTTAAGTGTACTTAATATATATGAAAACACAAAATGTTTGTTTTTCAGTTTCCTATCACATTTTCCATCTGGTCTCTGCAAAGCTTTTAAACTTCCACTTCCTCTGTGCAGTTTTGCAATATTCCCATTCACAGGAAGTAAGAGGAAGAGCTTTATGTGGGATACATTACAAATAGGCTGTATGTAGGTGTTTGGACAAAATAGCTGGGCTCAAGTCTGATCTGGTATAAGCTGAATGGAAGTGTGAAATCTGACTTATTTGTGATCTGGTGCTTCATTCCACAGCACTGAGTTATTTCTTGGTACAAAATACTGTTATTTTTTCCTGTGATTTGAAAATCACCTTATTAAGCTGTAATGAAGGTCTTTACAGTTTTTAGACCTGGCAACTCTAAATGTAATCTATGGGTAAGAAATGCATCCGTGACAAATGCCAGGAGTTGGTAGGAGGCTTCACTGATGTGCTGAGCCAGGTCCCTTTATTCCCAGTCCAACGCACTATCAATATGTTGCTTCCCAGTGAGAAAGAACATTTCATAAACAGAATGAGTAACAGCAAACCTCTCAACAGTTTGTAAAAATAAGAATAAAGTGATCAATTATAGCTTTGACTCTTGATTGCAAAGAGATTAGTCATAGGACCCATGGATGTGACAAGAACATAAAGGCACTTAGTGGATTACATTGTTCTGCTCAGATTTCCCTCAACTACAGGAACCCCAGATCCCAATAAGGAGTGGGTCTATTACTCACACAATTTTGTAACAGCAACAGTGAGGTTATTACAATGTACACATTACGTAGAAAGGCCGTAGAAGCCTACATAGAGCCATTTTTTCTTTTCTTCTTTTCTACTTTTTCTTTCAGCGAATAATGCAGCTAGAGTCTTCTAGTGTGAAATTTGAGAGGAGAGCCAGGCTTCCTCTCCTCTAAACATTCCAAAAGATTGATGAGCTCAAAATCTGCATCAGGATCAGCATCCAAGTTTTGCAAATGGCATCTGTCTTACTAATTAACTGATCCAAGCCTCCAGATCTCAAACTATAAGTATAAATATTCCATGACTTTAATCTATCTCCAGTCCAGCTACGGGATGCTTATTCTGTTACTCACTTCTTACCAATTTCACTTCTTATTAATTTTACTTTTCAGAAAAGTAAATTAATTGCCATAAAAGCAAAGTGGTTGAAGTTATTTCATTTTTTCCTGAAAACTAGAAGCCATCCATTCACAAGGCTTTCCTCCTTTATTGTGCTCTCTCCTGCCTCCCCTTTCCTAGCCCACAGGTAAAACAAAACAATCTTGCAAGATGAGCCTTAGAGAGTCTGTGAACACAAGCCTGTAAATCTGGCGCTTGAACAAACTCTATTATTTTTAACTGCTTTTGTGTAAGACAAGAGGCTATGTAAGGAACAGGATGTTTTGAACATTGAACTCTGGTGCATTACCTAATACTGCTGCTACAGATTTGATGTAATTTCTCTGCAGGTGTCGAAGGCATCATAAAGAGCATGCTACCGGGATGTTAAACATTTGGCATATATAAGCCCAGTGGACTTGCTGATAGTTCTTTTATGAACAGAAATGCCAAGTTTGCAGTTTTTATGCCATAGACAATTTCAATTACAACACAGCCTATTCTTGCAGTCCCTTTAGATTTTATTTTTACATGACTGTAGACAGGATACTTAAACTTTTGTTAATCTCCACTTTTTTTTAGGAGATGCATGAAGTAAACTGTGTTTCAACACATGGGCTGCATATTCCTTAAGCGGGGAAGGCTAATTGCATCCCTATCTACTCTGCAGGATTGCTCTGCAGCCAGGTTCCTTCCTTAAGTAGGGAAGGATAATTGCATCCCTCGGTACTTTGCAGGATTGCTCTTCAGCCAGGTCCTTGGTTGCTCATCTTGTCTCAGTCCCTGGGGGAAGCTCACTGATATAGAAAGTAATCCTTCCAAATAATGCAGGTGTCAGAGGTCTGTGTAAGAGGAAGGCTTGGCAGAATCTTCTGTGGAAATTTACACAACATCTGCCCACACAATGGCTGGACAGTACTGTCCTTCCTTCAGTTGTCAGGTGCATTGGAATGTGTATAGAAGAAAAACCAAAGAAAAAAGTAGATCCAAGATTCTAAGACGCGGTTAAAAGATCATTACGGTTGGAAATATGAAGTGTCACTTCTTTTGCAGGCAATTTTTCTTGAGTAGCTGCTGTCTTGCAAGAGGGCACATGGTGTTAATTGAGCCATCAAAGAAAGTATTATCATATTTTAGTGAGATTGTCATAGAATCATAGAATCATAGAATTGTCTAGGTTGGAAGGGACCTTTAAGATCATCTAGTCCAACCATCAACTTAACGCTGATAAAAAAACATCACTAAACCATGTCACTAAGCAACACATCAACCCATCTTTCAAATATCTCCAGGGACGGTGCTTCAATCACTTGCCTGGGCAGCCCATTATAGTTCCTAATAACCCTTTCAGTGCAAATTTTTTTCCTAATATCCAATCTGAACCTCCCCTGGAGCAACTTGAGGCCACTTTCTCTTGTCCTATTGCCTGTGACTGGGGAGAAGAGATTGGCCCCCGCCTCTACACAACCTCCTTTCAAGTATCTGTCGGAATTGATGAGGTCTGCCCTTAGCCTCCTTTTCTCGAGGCTCAACAAACCCAGCTTCCTCAGCCTCTCCCCATCAGACTTACTCTCCAGATCCCTCACCAGCTTTGTTGCCCTTCTCTGGACCCACTCCAGCACCTCAATGTCTTTTTTTGTGGTAAGGGGCCCAAAACTGGACACAGTACTCAAGGTGGAGCCTCACCAGTGCCGAGTACAGGGGGACGATCACCTCCGGTGTCCTCCTCACCATGCTGTCAGTCAATGTCTTTTTTTGAACTTTTCTCAGGGAAATTGTCCTTCCTGACCATATGCATGATAAACCTGAGGTTAAATGGCTGCACTTATGATACACATGTAAATAAGGACCTGACTTTCTATTGTAAACACATGCCTGAAACTAAAGTGGAAGAACAAAGCTCATTGCGGTGAGCTGGGAGCACGATATGGAGAGGGGTTGCTCTGAAGAGGGACTGCACTATTTGCTCTGATGTTCCTCTCTCTCTCAGGGATTTGTTTTCCACACCCTCTTCATGCTTCACTCCCTTTTTGTCCTGGTTTCTGGATACATTCCTCCATGGTCTCTTAGCATTGTCTGATATCATCTTACCATCAGACATGGTTCTTTACAGACATCTATTATCAGCTTTATGCTGACTTATTCTGACTTATTTTCAAATTAGTGCCATTATTGTGGTGGATGACCTAAGAACTGAGCTGCCCTTGCTGTCCTCTAAGTATCGCATTTCCCCTGGGCCACTCATTCAACGTTGGGTGGGAAAAGTCACATTCCTTCACTAAACTCAGCTACTGTCTAATGAGACTCGTCTGTGTTGCTTTTCTGCATGGAAATGCTGGCCGTTGAAAACACCTGTTCGATCACCCAAGTTCGTTTTTCTGTCACTGTGAGGGAAGTCCCTGTCGTACATTTACCAGTGCTTTGGTCAGCTTAATTTCAAACAGTCAGTTTTTGAGGGAATTTTAATCGTAATCTTGCCACCCTGATTCAATACACTTGGATTTGTCCTTTTGCCTGCTTGCTTGCTGCGGGCTTGTTCAGCTTCTCTATTGCCCTGCACCTAAGGCCATGTTCCCGGTGCCTCCAGTGTTTGAAAACCCAGTATGAAATTTATGCATGAGAATAATCACATTGACTTTAATCATTTAATAGTAGATAATTACATGTGTTCTTTGCAGTCAGAATCCGAGCATCTTATACGTTGCAGGATTGATTTAACCTAGAGGGAAGAGAACTTACTATCCTGTCAATGGGGTTCTAAGGAAAATCAGGTCCCAAACACAACTGTTTGTTGTATTGCCAAGTCTTACAGCTTTATTTCAAATCTAATGATATTTGATGTTTTTAAGCCTGCCTTCCTTAAATTGCAGGATACCGCAAGAATCTGAGCATTCCTTTAAAAAAAGTAGCTTTCATACTCTTACAGTGTGTTGTGAGGGCTTGAAAACTCACAAATCAGGAGACAGGAAAGGATGCCGTGTGTATACCCTTTGGAAAGATTTATTACTTTTATCCTGCAACCTCATGACTTTTTTCAGCTTTGATTCACAATTTTTGAAAATTTGGAACAGCTGACAATATTTCTGTCCATTTAAAGTGCTGCCATTTAACCCAGATGGTACCCAGAAGATGGCCTCTCTGGCAAAGGACGGTCTTTAAAACGCATGGCTCATCTTTTACAGTGCTCGGCACAATGGGACTGGGAGCTTTTGCTGAGGATTTCAGGTACAACCACAATAAAAATAATAAATAAACGAGGCATCTCATTCTACCCAGAGATGCAGTATAGAGCCGCTGTTAAAGTTCACATTTGCAAATAAAAGCAGCCTAAATTTAACTATGACTCAATTACACTAAATCTGACCCGTTTTTGTTCTGTGTTTCAATTTAACACTTATTTACATTCTTAGACTTGGCACTGTTGGATGAGAAGGGAGGGGGAGCAGGCATTTGGGTCCTCAGAATTGCTATTTAAAAATGGTGATTAGGAAAACACAGCTTATAGTCAGCTTGAAGCTGGGTAGCTCATTTGAACCCACTATAAAAGAAAAGATCGTTTTCTCATCCTATTAAAACTCCGTTAGCGACGGCAGCGTAGGCGGCAGGAGATCAGAAATGAGCGTCCAACTTGGAGTTTGTACAACTGGGGTCGGGTCCAAAGCAAACTGCCTGATTAGCGAGACAATTTGTATTTTACAATGACAGCAAATAGGTAAATCTTGTGAGTGTCAGGAAATCCTGGAGGATTTCGACTGGGAGCACTGACTGGTTTGCAGGTTGCGCTTTGATTAGAAGGCGTCACTGCCTCTGCTTTTTCGTGCTCGTGTTTGCAGGGGCGTAAACAGGAGGGACTGGATTTGCTAAGGGTATTTATTTCTCTCTGTCTCTCTCCCCCTCTTGTTTTTACAATCTACATGTAATGACTAATTGGCTGTGTTTTCCCAGCTATTTTATGTTTCTCTTGCCCTGGTTACAAGTCGTACTAAACCGGTATATCCGCGGGGACCTATAGACAGCCGGCACTGCCAAACGATACGCAGCATTCCCCCTTTTCTCTCGAAGTGTAAAACATTTACAAGTAAATTTACAAATGCATTAAGAACATTTCCCCCGTTGGCTGTTAGTGTTTATTTCTTCCCCTTCTCCTCCCGGGAGCGGACACCTTCCAGCCCCTCACCTTTCACACACTGCTCTCCCCTCGTTTCGCCCCTTTCCCTCCTCCTCCTCCTCCTCCTCCTCCTCCTCCTTTTCCAGTTCAGCGGCGCAAATTTCTGTTTGTGCCAGTGGGGCGGCCTGGCGAGACCGCAATTGCTCTACCCCACAGATTGACGAGCCCTCAGATGCCGATTTACTGTACATGGCAGCCACGCTGGAGCCGAGGCACATCTGGAGTGGAGTAAGCTTACTCAGAAACAGGGGCCAGCTCCAGCCGGAGCCAGCGGAGCCGAGCGGGGCGCTGAAAGGCAGCCCTCCTGCCTCCCCTTCCCTCCTCCCCGGGTACATTTCCTAATGTAAACAGAGGCCCGGGGAGGTTGGGAAGGACACAGTAACTCTTTGCTGCGTGTTTGTCATTTCGTGTTCTTTATCTGCTTGAGGTCAAGCCGGAGCTCTGGAAAAACAGAAGCTTTGCTTTTTTTATTCTGAAATAGCTGAAAGCCAGCGCTGCTGAAGGGGGCAAAAAAATAGAAGTAAATAAATAAAATTAAAAAAAAAAAAAAGAAAAAGAAAAGAAAGAGTTTGCTTTTGTGTTTATTTGTTCCACTTTATGGTAATTTGGGGGATAATTTCATTATCTGCAGCCAAATTGAAAACAAGCTGTTGTCTATGCTAATGATACCAGCTTATTATTTTATGTACAGTAGGCGTGGAGCTCTTTAAACCACAAGTAGACTGGATTTCTGCTTACAGCTGTACTGCTTTAACTTTTTTTTTTTTCTAGTCGCAAAATGAGACTTTCCTTTTATTATCTGGAAACGAAAAAGATTATGGATGGATGCTTTGTTTTATAAAATGGCGAATACCTTTCACGGGCCAGTCTGTCCCGCAAATGCATTTTAGCTACATTGCTGCAAAGAAAACCCGTGCTCATTTTGGGGCACATATGCTGATTTTATAGTCCAGTTCACTGGACTGCTAAATTTTAGTCTCTGTAAAGAAGTGGGATAGATTTTTGAGGCATTTACTGACTGTCAGCAGTCTAGACAAGTACTCTGTCATTCTTTACAAGTTTTATATAGTTTTTGTTTCATCTTTCTTATAGAAAAATTATGAAGCTTGTAGGTTAGTTGTTCAAATGACATTAAAATGATAAACATGTGATTTAAAATAGCTTTCCCCTCTCAGTGTTCCTTGCAATGCTCAATAGATTTTGCAGCGGATAAAGGAGAAAAAAAAAACCTCAGAAAACATCACTGCTGATAACATACTGATGCATAGTATGTTGATTTAGCTGTCTTTAAAGACCGTAGTAGAGTTCTCGTTCAGATGAAAGCAGCGGTTTACCCGGCATAGAGACTGTTGAACAATCCTGCTCAGTAAAGCTATGAATAAACCACTGTGGATCAGCCCCCAAAACACTTTTGTCTGTTGGAGTAAAAAATCTTTGATCATCGAACGGTTTTCTAGGGATGTTAGTTCACTGTCTCCCTTCAGCTCACAAGCCCTGCTCGGTATTTTAGCCTTTTGGTGGATTAAATCGTGACCTTCCAGGTGAGTAGGTAGCTCCCACGATTCTTGATGGAGGCTGGCCTATCTATCACGCAGATCCCAAAAGGAAAGGGCCAAAATTCTTCATGAACTACCTTGTTCAGGTCTCAGCCTTCTCACCGAGGAAAGCTCTAGGGCTGCTTAGAACCAGTCCAGGTGAAATTCATTAAGGAGAAGACTGACTGCATGGAAGAGGTGTTGGTCAGCTTGAAAGACTGAACTGCACATGACGTTTCTGTGCCTCAAACCTGAGGCAGCATCACAGGTCCAGGGAAAAAAACAGGGATGGTACATCATTTTGCATGGATCTAAGTGATTACCAAGGTAGATAAAATGCTTTGTTTGGAGAGAAGTGATTTATATGAAAAAAACCCCAACATTTCTACACAGAAAAGCTGATGGAACCAGTCTCAAAAGTAAAGCTGTTTGGCACACTTCAGAGAGACCTTGGCAGTTGACTGAAATCTAAACTTTTTGCAGGGACAGTTGAATTTTGGCTGAGATTTTCTGGAAGCCTGAAGGGCTCTGGAGGACTCCTGCCTGGCTGGCAGACCATTGCTCAACCCTCCGACTGCCAGGGTAGAGGATTGATGGCTTGTCGTTGCAGGATGGCCCACCAAGTAGTCTACCTTTGAACTAGAGACCTCAGGGCTTCCAGGTTTTGAAACTGGGACAACACTTGTTTTGAAACTTTGTTGATATGTTTTGATATGCATTGGAAATATTTTGATTTCAATGAATTACCAAATCCTGACCCCAAAAAATGTTCCATAGGAGTTTTTTGAACAGCTCTATTACAGTCTAAGTTTAATGACCCTGAGGGGGAAAAATGGTTTATCCAAAACTAAAGTAGAAATAAAACAGATTATAGTGAATGTGTCTGAAGCAGGGTTCCTCTGACCCTACTAAGTGGACATCCCTGACTATAATCCCACTGGTGTCCTTGCAGTAGACTGGTCTGGGCTCAGTTATACAGTTCTTGTCTCAATTTTAAACATGATATCCTGATAGTAATTGTTTAACTGTTTGGCTTTGGGGTTTTTTTTTTTCCCCCCTCTTTTCATTTAGGTCACATTTGAAACTGATTCAACTCCTTGTTTTGCACTAATGCCAAAAGTGTCCATGAAGTCTCGAAATGAAATCTTCTTGGTAGATGACTACGCATCCTGCTGGTTATGCTATTGTGATTATATTAATAGTGTGTTCTCCAACTTAAGCAACGTGCAGGTGCAAAAGTCTCATTCAGCAGTACATAACTCTTTCATCTGCCGTTTCTTGCCAGTAGATTTCCTGCCCATATGAATGTTTCTTGTGAAATTTCTGGAGAATAGCTGCTGGGGTTTTGCCAGTTGTAAGAAAACAAATACACAAACAACCCCCTTCCAAAACTCAACAACCTCCCCCTTCCCCAGTCCTCTCTTTTGGAAATTACTACTTCACAGTAGATGTTCTATGTCTAGTGAAAAAGACCAGTTGTGAAAAAATAAACATCATGGACTAATGTAGTAAAGGTAAAAGTAAAAAATTTGCTACATCTGAGTGGTGCCAATAATGTCACCAGAGCCTGTTTGTGTACTGGTATGTCCCTTTGGCTCACCCGGGTGCCTCCCTTTAAATATGTGCGCATTCCTACCCTGACTCAGTCATTCACTCTGTAATGTTTCTTTTGAATCCTATGCAATTATATTAGATTTAAAAGAGAATTGGCCATGGCAACCGATTATCAATTTTTAAAGAGGCCTGAATGCAGTGGTTTTTTTTTTAAACAAATGTTACTTTGGGACCTGTGTACGTGCTCAAGCAGCGGTGAAACCTGAAGAACTGGCATTCACAAACTGTGTTTATTCCAGTAGGCTTCATGCTCTGTGACCATCATCCAGAGATGAAGACAGAAGAGCATTTTGAGAATCTGAGTCTGCAAATACATGTGTGTGTGGCGTAAGGGCAGTTAAACTAACCCGGCTATTAATACTGCACTTTAAAGAGCGATAGATCTCTTTAACATCTAAATAAACTGAGAAATCTGCCCAGAAGTAAAAAAGGAATTTCCAGTTTCAAGTGTGTTACTGCCTCTCAATGTGATTATTTACCGTATATCTGTTCCATGTTTTTTTCAAAAAATGTTATTGACATTTAATTTAAATGGTATTTCAGCATAAGATTATGACAGATGAGAAACAATCAAGCACCAACATTCGCAATATTTTTGACCCCCGGATAAACTGTTGTACTTTAAGAAATTATCCTATTGTACTTCCTTTCCCTGCTTTCAGTGTTTTGTTTTGTTAAAGCAGTAGAGGGTTCATTGAACTAGAGCCTGCCATTTGTTATTGGCATTTCTCAGAAGAGTAAGAACAGTCGTCAATTATATATTTCTCCAACAAAAACATATACTCAGTCTATTAACGTTCAGATTATAATTCCACCCCAAATATACATGTATACTAAAAATAAACCACAATAAATGTTAGACTAAGCAAAAATGAAGAACAGCAAAAGAATGAAGTAGAGGAAAAATTGGGGGAAAAAAAAGTAAAAAGAAAACCACAAGAATAAAAACGAAGGCATTAAGTAATACAGTGGATGTGAAAAAATAGCTTGAAGTTGAAGTTAAGAGAGAGGAAACTATCCACACAACTGTTGCAAAAGCACAGTTATTATTACCAGGCAGGTGAAATTCTGATCACAGTCATTGCAGTAAATTCAGGTGTCCTGAAACACAACAAATAAAACCAAAGGGCTTTTACATGCCCAAGATTACAGAACGATTCCAATGAATTTCAATGGTCACCAAATGATGATTCAATAATTGCATCAGGCCATGAGTTTTTCTTTAAAAAGTTTAAATTGGGTTATAAAAATAAGAGTTGCAATTTTCTAAAGAATTATCCTGTTCTCAGATTTTTCTGAAGGAAGACATGAGGCTTGGAAGCACTGGTTTTGTGATGGAGAATTTAATTAGTTCAGGATCAGGTTTGTGTTTTGAACATCTGTAAAATGAAGATACATTTTGGTGGGGATCCAACCTGGACACACCACTAATTCTATTGTCTACCAACTGAGAAGATATAATGGACCTCTTATGCAGAGCATGACTGAAATGTGTGAGTCACATAAATTATTCCCGTAAGTTAATTTGATCAAATTTTGTGCTTTTCAGTAGATTCAGTGCAACCACAGACCTCAGTTGTATCGTTAAGGAAGGATGTACAGCTCTTATTAATCGCAAAGGATTGTGCAAGTGCAACAATGGGCAGAGCTGTACTTGCTATTTTTCATTAATTTTTTAAAGAAAAGCCTAGTCGTAGTATGAGTATGTTCCTTGTTAGTAATAGCACTACTATATTACTTTTCCAACAAAACTAGCAAAATATTACATTTCTTTTTGGTCCACTGAACTACTGAACTGCCAGTTCCTAGCAGGAAAGAGCTGTAACTGAATCGCTAGTAAAAGGGGCAGGAAATTAGATAAAAGGGTAACACTAGTTTTACATGCCTAAATGAAAAGGTGTTAGTTTTAAATATATAGCCTTTCAATATATTTTCCAAATCTTCAAAAGTCCCTGACTTTCGTTATTGAAATGCTGCACTAAATTAACTGACGTTGCTGCACTACTCTTTTGTGTTGCAATGGCTTAGTCCATGCAACCAAAAAATAGGCAGAAAATTACCTATATCCTGCTAGGCACCATGGTGTCTTTGAAAATAATAAAAATCTTGCATGATGGCAGCATCATTCTTGGGTAGACAAAGATTTATTTTCTGATAACTATGTAACAAGATATTATTGTGAGGAAGTTAGCATTGCAACCAGACAAATTTTCTTGCTCATGCTACCTGTAAAACTGGGGTAGGAACAGCTTTTGAAACCCATATAACAAAGGTTGCAGAGACAAGAACCTTTTGAAGCTTCACTTCTGGTAGGGAGGAGGAATTGTAAACGCAGTTGAACATGCAAAGTTGGATGGGAATCATCCCACCTAACTTCAGCCACCTGTGTTAAGAGTGTACCTATTTTAGGTTTGCTTTACAATCAGCAGAGGATCTCCAGAAGGTGAGCCATATTTTTGGTTTTTTGAATTTCCTGTTGCTGGTGTGTCTCTCTTCCTCGCCATTGACTGTAAAGGTTATGTAGGGGTCCTACAACCCATGGGTAGCTGCTTCCTTTCAGTGCCCATGTTTAAGTGGGGTGAAACCGGGACTTCCAGGGTATACTGTAAATGTAGGTTATGGAATTACAGAGCTATGGAACAAATGGAGTTCTTCGTCCAGTCTAGGAAACCCCAAGTTAAACTGCTCTAGGTTAACACCAAGTCAAACTCCACTGCTAGGAGAGGAGGGGCAAGAGGAAAGAGAACGCATCCTGGGTGAAGAAATAAAACATTTTCTCAGATGCTTACTCAATAGTATTGTGCTTCAGGCTCAGGATGTTGCTTCATTGTCAAATGGCTAATTTTTCCTTGTCATGCTTTCCTATTGTTCTCCATTCCTTAAATAATCCTGGCTTTCAGCTGCATTTTTCATCCATTTAATTCATTTTCAACCCCCCTAAAAAACAGATTAGTTTAGCAGATCAGGAATGAATTAGAAAAAAGTGTTACATAATGGACCTATTTCAATTACACAGTTGCTACTTGCCTTTGCATAGTAATAAAGATGAAGTTAATAGCTTCCACTTTATTTAGCTGCTAAATTCTGCTTTGTTTCAGAGATCAGCTCCGCTGTAATAACTACATTGTTCTTTGCTCGTTAATCACTATTATTTGCTCTCCTTTGAATTGTTGTGAAGTTTCAGAACATAGGCAAGTCCTCTGGCAGACAGATGAACATGTTGATCTCTTAGCCCTTTTAGGCTCTATGATTTAGACAAAGTATTACTATTATAATGGTTTACAGACATTAGTGGCTCATCTTAGGGCTTCTCTGTGCAGCCCATGATATCGCAGCAGCTCTTAGGTGGAACTCCATTGATGTCTATTTGTTCTATGCAAAAGATGGTTCATTTTAAATTATTATTATTTTTTTAAAATATGCATTCATATCCTATATGCCTTTATGACACTATGTACTGCAGAATGTTGCCACAAACTTACTCCTTGAACTGAAGTCCTGTATCATTACAACATCTGTCCGTAGGAGATATGCAAACAGTTGTAGACATACAGAAGTGGTCTTCAGCAAAAGGGCAGTCCTACAGTACTACTGCAACAGCAGGTAGAAGTGCTGGAGCAGATTATTCTATCTTAATATTTATATGGGTATTGCAATTTAGAATGAACAAGACATCATGTTTGTTTGTTTGTTTTGTTTTTCCTTCACATATTTTTTAAAAATCTTGCAGTTAATATCTCATTAAACATATGGGAAAAATCTCCCAGGCACTTCCTTTTGCTCAGACCCCATAATCAATTAATTCCTGTGGAGTAAAACTTTATCCAAATTTCACTAGTTACAGTTCCTGCGATCCACAATTCACTGTCACATTTTTACTAAGTGTACTTGCTACATCTTATGTTTAGTGATCATAGTTATACTCTCTCTTCCTGTATCTCTTTAGTCTGCCTTTTCCTATGATGGAGGAGCTCCTGTCCCACCACATGCTTTTCATTTAAGATGTTCTCCATTTTGCCCAAGTGTATTTGCTGTGTTTGCTCTCCTGTCTTTAGGGTTGCAAAGAACAGAAAAGAAAAACAGCCTGAGGTGACTCGATTGAGCTCCTACATAGAAAACATAGCAGTAGAATGTCTGTTATTAATTAGTCCTGTATTCATTAGCAGGACTCCTTGCAAAGAAATTGCTTATAGCATTTATGCACCTTTCAAAACATACAAATTAGGGTAGATGGCAGACTTATCTCTAGGACCTGCTGCACCTACTGAGTAGCTCTCAGACTACCTGGGATGAGCTGTGGTGTCCTGCTGAGATCATGTTGTGCCTCTTTGCCCAGGGAATTTGGACTCTGTCTGGCAGAAGTCTAGAAATCTGATAGATTAATGCCCAAAACTGTAGTCTGCTCTTCAGGGTAATGGCCACTGAGCTCTGTTGAGTATAGCTGCCTTACCCAGCCTAGTTATCTCATCCTCTGTGTGTTTATTTGAATTTGTAAGGTGCTTCCTGTAAAAAAGCTTTTATGAGGGGTCTGTATATGTTGAACTGTCCAGAGGCTTTGTCATGGTGCTCTTACAGGGCCATACTTTGCTGTCTCTGAATGCACCCCATGACTCGAATATTTGTGAGTTGACTCTGTGACTGCACAAACATGAGTTCCAATCTAATGAAAAAATTTAGGGGAACATTTATGAACAATATTTGCATGTTCTCCCTCCCATCTTCAGTCACAGCTCTGCCTGCATCATTGGATTAGAGCAGCCATTCAGACTAGCATAATAAATAATCCACAGCCACTGAATATGGGTTGTCACTGTGGACAGTTTACTTGGTTTTCTCAGCATTTAGAAATGATATTTCTCACCTCCAGTACACAAGTCTTTTCACTACCCTGCCAACTTCTTGAAGGGAAAAATAACTTCATTCTGGTTTGAGGTGTTTCAAAAGTTATGTGAAGAGAAGAAGCTTAGCTATATATATATTTTTTTCAGGAAGATTTAGCTCAGGTATGCATCTCACTTCTAAATAAGCTACATTTCAGGAAACATTTATGTATTCTCTCTACAATGGGAATGTTCAGAAACATTTACATTTGAAAATGCTGTTACACCAGTAGGGCTCAAAAGCTATGTCTGTGTGAAGAGCGTAATCTTTGGCAAAGTCCAAAAAGCTATTGCCATGCTTGGAGCAGAATTTATTTTAGCCTCTAAAAGAAGTTATGTGTCTAGTATCTTAGTTTTTTGAAGTCCTTCTACAGTCAACAGTGTGCAAAGTGAGATTCTTCCACTGAAGATGCCTCTGGGGATGTCTGACTGTTGATTATAGAAGAAGCACCTGTAATGTGAGCATCTTCCAGTAGATTCTTAACTTTAAGACTTGGGAAGTTAGGTGATGTGAATCCTTCTGCTTACATTTACATATAAAGCTTCTGAAATGTGGATTCCCAGAACCTGACCTTTCAAGCCTAACTTGATATCTGAGCCAGTGACTGAAGACAGACTCCCTGGCACTTCCCACTGTGCTGCCTGGGTGTGAAAAGGTGCAAGGAGTCATATCCAGAACAAGAACATCTGCTTACCATGCTGTCTTCATGTGGACATCAACACTGCAAATCAGCATTATGCAAACAAACTCTTTCCCTAAAAAAAATCACTTATGCTAGTAATTTTTAGGCCTGCCTATCTTCAGCTTTCCACCTACTGAAAGCTGTTCTTTGTTGATTTAAAATACAAATGTCATTTGCCTTATCTCCATAGAGAGGTCCACAAGTGACTCTAGTCATCACTGTCAATGATGAGCTGCTGAAAGAGAAATCAAGATTACTGATAAGTATCCGTAGCTCAGCATCAGACCAATTCCTTCAGTACAGAAATTTAGAGTTTGGATGTGCAGTCAACTCTCAAGTTTGCTTGTCCCGGGTGTGATACAATGGAGTTGGATAATTCTTTTCAGGAGAATCACAGATATTGCAAAACATATAAGAACCAAGCAATGAAGCGAATTTTGAAAGACCTTTTATGCAGATTTCCGTGGAACAGAGGAGAAATAATAGGAAAGACACAGCCTGAAGTTTTGGGGTTATACAAACCATAGTGTTGTGCCAAAGCAGTAGCCTTAGTGGCACATGGGAAATGATCAGTCTACAGTCTCAACGATGCTCAACAAATAATTGGAAACTGTGCATGAGTAGAATTTTGGAAGTTATACGAACATAAGAATTGGCATATTTGATCAGACGCAAATCCTGCTTTGTTGAGCATCTTGTATCCTTTTTCTTTCTTATTCTGCTTACATCTCAGTTATGTCCAGAATTCCCAGTAAAGTCAAGACTCTTCTGCATAAGGGCATGCTCAAAGCCATTCTCTGCCCCAAAGAATTTACAGTCTGAATCTGGGAGAATCTCCAAACTGTTGGAACTTACTGTATTGCCATAAAATGATCCATCTTAAAAGTTCACTCTGGCAAAACACCCTAAGCATCTACTTAAGAGGTGCTGAGTGACCTCATTTAAACCAATCCTGAGGATTAGGCACAATGTTTGTTTAAGTATTTTGAGATCCTGAGATATAAGAAGCTTTGGAAGTGCAAGATTTTTTAACTGGCTTAATATGTTTTTGTGTTTATTTGTAGATGTAGAATTTACGCAGTATAAAATTTGACAGCTAAGACTAGTCATGAAATTTCTCCAGGAAAATAAAAACCTGTTAACAATTTGCTGACATTCATGAAAGCCCCTAAATGCTTCCAAATCTGCTTCCAGGTATTCATATGCAAGAATTTTGAAGTCTTTTGCATTGCAAATATTAGCAAATGTTTTTTAAATGTTGCTCTCTTTTCACACACCATTTATATAAGAGCTTTCTGAGTAGCAGCAAATTGTACTCCTATTGAATTTCAGTTCACCTTCATGCTGGCATTTGTGCCAAAAATGGGTTTTTTTGAGTATTTTATAGACAATCCAAGAGTACATGTCAACTATTACAGATCTGAATATATGGTTACAAATAAGAAAATATTCCATTCATAATGAATATGATAGGAGTAAATCCTATCTGCTTTACCCATGTGAGCAATTCAGTTGGTTTACTAATTTCTTTGGACACAAGAGACTGTGTATGCGATTTCACTGCCTTTTGAATTTCTCTGTTTATGTGTGAGGAGTGCAGCAAATAGAAAGAAAACAAACAATTCACTTTGGAGTCTTGGGTTATTTACCCACTTTGGATAACATTCTGTTAAAAGCAGCCATTTAATTTTTAAGGAATAATTTTCTTAAGAAAGCAGCTTTTAATTTTGCAATCTTAGTACTTCTCTATGGGTTTATTGCTCGGATATTCATCCTACTTTAAATTTAGCCATCTGGAGAGTGTAAGCGCAAGTGGGAAATGGAGAGAAAATGTTACCCTTTTTTCTTTCTCTTGCGTATAGCAAATTTGTCGAGCCTATCCTGGTGACTCATGTCCAGCAGTTTCAATAATTTAGTCTCATTATTCATAAATTCACTTGGGATTATAATGTTTTCTGATGATTTACAGTTTTGCTTCCTACTGATTCTGCCATCTTACCCTAAGGAGTGCAGAACTGGGCCAGGCAGGGAAACAGGAACATTTGCAGTTCAGTAATATAAAATGAATTCGTCTAGGAGATTGATTGTTTCTCCTTATTTCCCCTCATTAGTACCCTTTTCACTCCCTTTTCACCATCTCCTCCTTCTGCAGTTGAGCCCCTGGTTGTATGGATTTCTGAAATGTGTGCATCCCTGAGAGATTCAATGAAGGTGAAGAGCAGCCCGTCACTCTGGTGTACACCTGGAATCTGATACAGCTCCTGCATCACAGGGGTCAATTTGGGGACAGAGGAGGTAGCAATCACAGCCACCAGAACTAAAATGCATAGGTGCAAACGTCTGCTGATGGGTTATTATTCACACTTTCCTAAAAGTTTTACCACAGCTTGAGGCAGCCTGGAAATTTAAAGCTTAAGCTTTACTCCTCTGATCCTGGCTCTTTCTTTACCATCTGCTCCCAAGATTTGCCTTCCTTTTGGGAAGTTCCAGGAGTAATATGATAGTAGGGGTTGCCTATACTCCATGTACGAATATAAAGTATGCCTTCATGTTACTGTAGGTCCAAAGTCAGGGCTGTTCTCTGCTTTAATTTGTGCCTCTTTCTCCTTCAGCTGGAGTGAGGCTTCTCCTGCATCTGAACCTGCAGTCCTGTGTCATCTGTGGCCATATTTTGCTCTACTCTAAACCCAGTCATTCGGAGCAATGCAGCTGTGCCAAACAGCTTCCCCAAATGCCCTGGAAAGAGCAAGGGAATAGGAAGAAAAGCACCTCTGCTACCACCTTGAAGAAACTCCTTTCTCTGCCCCTGTCATTCTACAAACAACTTCCAGTGGGGAAAGTGGGAAATTGGTGTGGAGAGTGGGAAGAAAGCATCAACTTGGAGGAGGCGAGGGAGAATGGGAAGGGCAGGAGAATGGGAGGGGTGATAGCAAACGATACCTGGAGGAGATTAGATCTGTCTGGAAAAATAAAGAGTATGGAGCTGAGGACTGAGGATGTGTCGTTGCTGCCAGTGGGCTTGGTGGCCCAGGCAGCCTTGCCAAAAAACTGAGAGCATACAATTGCCTAAGGAGCATTGTTGAATCAATCTTACAATTTTCTCTGTTTGTCAGGTACCTTGTTTCTTCTCCGTATTTAATCTCCAAGGGTCTCTTCCATGAGCAGTTGAAGGACACCTTAATTAACAGCAGCAGTAATGGTTGGCAGGGAGGTAGCAGCGTGTGTCTGCTCTCCTGCCCTGCCGTTTCTTCGGTCAAGGGAGTCACTTGTGCTTTCTTTCATCATTCCTCCTCCTCCTCTCTCCCTCCCCCGTGCCCCGACTCCCTGCCCTGATTCAAGATCTTGAAGGTCTGCTGGTGGTAGCCATGGTGGCTGCAGGGAGGAGGGAATGGGGGGAAAAGCAGAGGGAGTAAAATAAGTGTCAAGGAATTCATTGTCTGTTCTCCACCTGTTGTTATTCTGGTCCCAATCAACCTGCTAGCCAGGCTGGAGCCAGTGGCCATCTGGAAACACTGCTCTGTTTATAAACTTGGCATGAAGCAGCACTCCCGGGCCCTGACCTCCCACACAAATCTGGAAACAATTAGAGCAAGATGATAGGCAGGCAGCAGGGAGAGGAGGGGAGAGAAAACGAGCGCGTGAGAGAGGAGGCTGTGGAGAAGGGGAAAAACAGACCGAGAGAAGGGGAGCGTGGAGAAGGTGGCAAATGTTTCTGGGATGCAAATATTTATGCCCACCTTAAATGACCGCTGGCTCATTAATTATTGGTCTTGCCAAAACAGCTTTTTTTTTTTTTTTTTCCATGAAGACTAAGGCATGCCTTTTCGCCTCCCCCAGCAACACAGGTTTTCCAAATTATATTTTATGTTTTGCGCTGCTAAAAAGTTTGCCTTTATGACTCTTAGGAAATTAAGATGGGTCTGTTAGGTCCACACGCTCAGACCCATACGTGTTCTGCACTCGGTGGTATTGAGAACTGGAGTCCAAATATTGCAGCTCCCGCCCATCTCTATTAGGAGCCATGTCTTTCTCTGCTACTCGCACACCCGGGCACGCCGCTTTCCAGAAAGGACGGCTCCCAGTCTCCAGCTCTAGGGAGTGTGGGAGTCATTTGGGCTCCATTCTCTCAAGCCTTCTCTCGCCCCACCCTACCCACCCACTCTGATTGCAACGCATCATCCTCTTTACTGGGAAGGCTGTGCTTTTCCTGGTCAAACCAGACCTTCAGTCACCGGGTTACTCCCTACCTCCTCTCTGGATTTTGGACCCTTTCCCAGTCCTGCTCTTGCCGTGCAGGTAGGCAGCCTGCCCATCACCAACCAGCTCCAGCAGAGCTTCAAGGAGTCCAAGGAAGAGCCACAGCTCATCATGAAACAAAAACATGTGTTTCCCTTTCTGGATACATGGTATGGGCAATCCTGACCATGTTCTGGTGGTTTTAACGGACCTAATACAAATGCCAATGTGTTAATTCACTTCTCACAATGCGTTCTTTCAGTGCAAGAGCTGCACAAGCAAGTCCTGGATGATACAAGCACGAGAGAGTCCCAGATGATCTCACAGGCGACAGAACTAGAGGACACAGCCTCAAGTTGCGCCAGGAAAGGTTCAGGTTGGATATTAAGAAAATTTTTTACACTGAAAGGACTGTCAAGCATTGGAATGGTCTGCACAGGGAAGTGGTTGAGGCACCATCCCTGGAGGTGTTCAAAAGAGGGGTTGACATGGTGCTGGGAGACATGGTTTAGTGATGGCTTTTTTTTGGTCAGTTAGTTTGATGGTTGGACTAGATGATCTTGAAGGTCCCAATCTAGATGATTCAATGATTCTATAGGCCCTACATTGATTTCTGCTGACCTGCCCAAGGGTAGGATTCCTTTTGGCTCACCTGAAAATCTGTTGCTTACACATCCTAAGAAGCTGGGCCTCATGTTTCAGATGCAATAAAACACAGCTCCACCATGCTGGTCGTGACAGTGATTTTTTTCTCTTAGAGTGCATCCAAACAGATCCCTGAGGGGGGATCAATATGGCCATTCATTGCTGCTCCTGGGGCAGCAGGACTTGAGCCGGCATAGCCAAGCATGACCCACACACCTTTTTGTTTCCCTGATCTTCCTCCACCAGCCTTATGTCTGGATTACTGGTGTCCTTTGCTCATGAGGTACATTAAAGGTTTATCTGTCCTGTGATTCGGACACGAAAAGCTGTAGCTCAAAATGCCCAAGGTCAATTTTTTTCCCTCAACATAGACCTCAACAGTTTCACCTCTGGTGCGTACTTCAGGGCTCTCATAAGGGTGAGGGGCTTGCTTCAGCCCTTTTGTGCTGGCCGTAATGCAGGCATGGCCTAGGTAAGACCAAGACAACTGATAGTGCTTGTAACACCAGCAGCCATGCAGAAAAGGAAGGATAGGCTGCAAGATGAGGGCTCTTTAAATTTTGTGGCTCCCAACGAGTGGTGTGTTATGGGGAGGTAGTTGTGATTCGATGGAGAATGGTTGTGCCTGCTTCGGGAAGCACACAGGATCCTTGCTGTCATTTATATAGCAGTATCCCCATTATCTAATGCTTATTTTCCTTCAAATGGTGAGCTATCACCATTGAATACACGGTTATAGCATCTGTAGTCTAGTCCTTTGGGGTGCTGGAAATCTGAAAAATGCTTAAAAGCACTTTTCCTCTCCAAGGGAGTTCAGTGGTTCAGACTCATTAATCTGAATGAAATATTGCTATCATAATTAGTGCTAATTGGCAGCTTTGTTTTCAGCCTCACCAGAGTCAGTGATTAGCTAAACAGAATGAGGCGGCTATAAATGCACGTCTTTTCTATAGACAAATAAAGGACCTTAAGGTCAATTACTGCTAAACCAGCACTTTTCAGAGCACTGTGTTCATGTACTGCCTCCTTCCCTTACCAGAAATTTGTGTTTCACAACAGCTGGTTACTTTTCTCAGATTTGCAGTAAGCATCGAGTTATTACGTTAACGTCTGGTGTGGCTATTCCTATGCTGACCTACTCAGGAATGCATTTTGTTTTGACATGACCTTGGAAACTTAAAGGAATACAAAACGCACAACATGTAGGCGTGTAAAAATAAATACAGGGAACCCACCAGACATGAATAGCAAAGAGGCTAGAAGCAATTCAGCCATAGGGCTAAGAAACAAATGGTTTCTTTATGTGGCTCTGGCTGTTCGGTAGCTGTACTTCAGAGCAATGTAATGGGTTTTAATGTTCATAAAAATGTTCAATCTGGTAAACCAATTTTTAGGCTCTTACACAGTCTTGTTGAAATTGGATTCATTTGAACTGTAATATAAAATATTATGTTTACTTAACCCTTGTAAACTGATCTCCTTTGTCTTCACGAACTTGCTGGGCAGTTAAGGACCTAACATTCCTTCCACAGTTAATAAAATTTTGCATTTTTCTCTCTATTCATAAACTTAATTACAGTCAGACCTGGTTAATCAACATCAAACTTTTAACGCTCATTCTTTTAGATAGCTCTTGGTTGAAAAATAAATATGACGGTCACGCATTGAGTCTTTGTGTATTATTAAGGTTCCTAAATTCTGCTTAGATTTGTGTGTGTGTGCAGCCCTGCAGATAGTGCATCGGCTGAGGTCCGATTGTACCTACGATGCAAGCTTTAAATCATGTCAGAGACTTTGCTCTTTATAAAAGGTGATAATCCATTTCTGTCCTCATTTTTGACGCAAAGTCCCGCTGATGTGAATGGCAGCTCAACATTCAAAGCCGCTCCTCTGTTCCGCTCTCTACTCGTTTCCTGAATTTTCATCTGTCTCGCGCCAGGCCCCCGGAGACATTTCATACAGGCATTTCTGTGTTACTTGCAAGTGGGCAAGAATAAACTACATTCCATATGGCCATTAGGTAGCCTTTTTGCTACATGTACATTGCATTTCCCAAGGCACTCAGGATTTACCAAAATCCTTGAATGGTACAGTTGATGTTGATCAAAGGGTCCGAGATACAAGAATTTAGGAAGAAGGATTTTGAGGTTTTCTGTCTGTAATTTTGTAGAGCATACAGTGGCTGGAATAGTGTTTATAAATCCTAAAGCTTTTTCTGGAGGTAGCTGGTAGGTAGGAGTAAAATCTCTTTACAGCCTTAAAAGACAATATAATTTGGTGTGCCCTTTTGTTAATTGACTTAACAATGAATGCCTGGCACTTGTTTTGCTGTGCACTCCTGGGTTGCTGAGCTCCTGGGGACCATTTCGTCCCACCCTCTGTGTGGAATATTAAACAAAGTGCCAGATTAGAATTTTAACTAAAAACGAATAGTGAAGGACATAGTATGTTGTAACTTCAGCTTTCACCTCGGCACTGATTAATGACCACAGAAGATAAATGTAAAAGGTCAAACCTATCAATTTTAAAACAAGGAGCAATAACAGAGCTGCCATTTCTTAAGTTCAAGCTTCCTGCTATTTTAAGTCCCGCTTGCACTGGCTTACACTGAGTGCTCAGGAAGGCTTAGGATGGCACTTTGCATGAAGCTGAGTTGTATCAGGGCTACTTTTCAGCCATGAATCAGATATGCCTTATGTAGAAATTCAATATTCTGATGCTACTAGGACAGATGTGAAGCTGTGCAGAAGTTTAGCAGAGCAGCTACCGAAATGAGGCAAGAAAGTATGAGAGCCTTTTGTGTGTGTGCCTCCTTGTGTGTTATTTCAGGAAGATAGCCTCAGCTCTGATGGAGCATCTGTATTTCATCGGGGTGCTGCTTTTTACCCAGTTTTATGACATGACTAATCAAAGCACCAGGAGATCAAGTGCCTTGCTCAAGGTCACAGATCGATTCGGTGGCTCTGTCTCAAACTTGGATTTCAGCACGGCTCCAGCTTTCGGATAACACAGCCTCTCTGAGCTCCCAAACTAAGGCAGTACAAAATACTGTGTAGAGTGTATCCAGTACAAAGACTTTTTTTTCTTTTTTTTTAATGGTTTGATCTTTTAAACCAGTATGTGGAGAGAAAATACATGAAGAGGGACTAGGAAGGGAGTAAGTAAAAGAAAAACACTGAGTTGTGTGTTCACAAAATTCTAAGGACTTGTACAAACTGCCTTCATGCCCAGACCATGAATACACGGCTTGCATGTTTCAAAGTCTTTTCTACAGAGTGCCTTGTAATCGCTATGCTCAGCATCCTGTTTAAGAGAAGCTATTAACTACTTGCAGTACTTTCCTTCTATTTTTCGGTAAGATAATATGAGGCAAAGGCCAAGAGCTAACGTCAGGATCTGTCCAAAGCATTTTTTTTTTTTTATTAAGAGAGGTCCGTTAGTTGATATTTTTGAAGTGGCAGAAAGGAAGCACCGGGGCAGTGTCCTTCCTGGCTCTGCACAGCTTCCTGCGCGCTTCCCTGACGGAGCCTTAGTCAGAGCCCTGCAACAATTCATGCTCAGCCTCCCACGCCATCGTCTGCCTGGCTTTGATTTTCTGAACTTGTGCGATCGGCCGGCTGGTCTGGTCTCTGACTGAGCGATGAGTGTACAGGTGGCAGAGCAAAGAGCCAGCAGAAACGTTGCCGTGATTCAGAGATTGAGAACGATCTCTGCCTGCGCGTCTCTGAATACACCTGCCTTTTAATGCTGTAGTAGACAAGACTTGCGTAATGGACCCAGATTAAAGTCTACGAGGCTCTTGGATAAACCTCTTGTGGTTAAAAAAAAAAAATAATAAAAAAATAGAGGTGACTGATTGCTGACTAAACTGTTTTCACGCGCACATTTCTCATATCCCTGGTGATGAACTCTCTCCAAACTTCTTCCCACCTGTTTATGGCTTGGCTCTCTGGGCCAGGTACTGTTCCCATTGGCACAAGTGCAAATCCAGTTACCTGATGTAAATTAAAACCAGTTGGGCTACTCGGGCTTCACATCATTGTAGTCATTGTGGAGCCACGATTTGTGAATGGAGTGATGTCTAGCGCTGTAATTTCCTGCAAATGGTGAAGAAGAGGTTGATTTTGCCTGCAGCAACAGCTGCTGAGAAAGGGAAGAGAAAAACCTTTGCAAGAGCAGGAGGAGATAACAAAGGCAGTGCACAAGGAACAGCCAAAGGACCCTGATTATCTTTGGCTAAGTGTTTGTTCACTGAAAGAAATGAGGATTTGCAGGCTTTTTGGTTTTCAGCCTTTTGTGGGTGTGTCTTCTATCGCATTTCCTTTTTTTTTTTTTTTTAAGTACAATCAGCTCTTTTTCTTCTCACTTTTCTATTCTAGTAGTACAGCTATTAGTAGCTTCATCTTGAGAGCCAGTGTAGTAGTGCAGTCCTATCTTTGTTCTCTCTCTTCACTTTTTAAAAGTCTTGGAGATGATTTTGGTGTAAAAAACCAAGCTGCCTCCTCAAGGAGAGCACTGCTGTTGTCACTGCAGTGAGAAGCTGGTCTTAACCTCCCCCTTGCCTAATGCAGCAAGGGAAGGCTAATGAAGTGCCTGGTAGGAAACCAGTAGGCTTCGACTTTTCTTTAAGAGGACAGAGGACAGCAGAGCTTGGGGAAGTTGTGCCCTGCAGTAATGGGGCTAACTCTCTGCACGCTGACCTTACAGCCCCTGTCATGGGGGATCATCCCACTCTGCACCCTTGGGACAGATTTCAAGGCAAATGTTTAGCGAGAAACCAGATATTGAAGCAAGAGAGATGAAATGTTATGAGGACAAAAGGATTCTGCGGTTATCAGAAACACCTGGGTCCTCGGATCAGCCAGGGTCAAAGAAACCACCTACATTCTTCCTGCCACATATATATGAAATATAATTTGAATAAAAAGACTCAGCAGCTCGTAAGAGATCAGAGCTTTTTGCACCTCCTCTATTACCCTATTATTAGCTTCCCTTGCTGTTTGCAAGTCAGGCTGTATTTGTGCGTTTCACCATGGATGGCTTTGTAGCAGAGTTTTGTAGATGACTTTTGTATTTTTCTGAAAATTAACCATTGTGTGACAGGAAAACATTAGGAGAGGGGTGGATGGATTGATGTGCTCAATGATTTTACGTTTTTAACATATTTGTTGTGCAGCTGTTAAACCAGATTTATTGCTTGATCTATTTTTTTTTCCTTCTTTCTTGTTAATTTTGATTCAGCCAGAAAACTGCCCACGTTGTTTTTGTTCTGGGACTAGTTTATTGTATACTTACTGTATTCCCAATGCAGCCTAAATGTTTGCATTATTATAGTAGCTCTGACATGTTCCCAAATAATATTAGCTGGGATTTGACGAGTGACTACTGTTGATGCTAATGTGACCTATATAAAAAAGAGTTTCTTCCAGCCCTCTCTGACACTAAGGCTGGTCTGGTACATCAGCCTACTTTTGTACTCAGCAGCTGCTCTAATAGCATTTACACTGAGCCATGAAATGGAATATATCTCAATCAACAGAAGTGACTGTCCATTCTAGTCTTCTTGAAATGGGCCTGAAGTTTCATATTATGTCCCCTAAATTTTTGCCAGGAGACTTCAGCTGCTCTATTTCTACTTCATATATGAAGGTGCTTGGCTTTTTGCGAAATGTTGGAGACATATGGCTCTGTCAAGTTACATTTGCTGTTAGTTTAGAAGAAATCTGTGAACTTTGTGAAAAACAACTAAGAGAAAACTTGTGGCACATGGTATCTGTTTCACTGCTTTGTTCACAATTGTGTTACGTACCTTTAGAGGGTGGATGGTAACTGTCAAGAAATCAAAGCTGGTTTTTTTTATCATCATATATGTTCATTTTTCATTATTTCATGATAAAATTCTTCAGTACCCCAAGGTACTGACAGCATATAGAACTTTTAAAGTATACATTTGTCTTTTATAGTACTATTTCATAATCCTAAAGATGTTAGCACAAGGTTTCTTGGAATATTTATTAAAAAAATAGCCCCACTGCAGTATGTACATGACTGCATTTAGTGGTGGTAAAGAATTTCCCTGTACCCTACTGAAGAAAAATGGTAGAAAAATAGAAGAAGGAGGGAATTCATCTGCTTCAGCCTTCTGACCCAAAGCTTCTCCTCTTGAGTATTTCTGACAGAAAGTCCTTGAGCTGTTTGGTTCCTCACAGCGGGACTTGCTGAGTTTTCCAGTTTGCATTGGTTTGGAGAGGTGTCCCTGCCACCTTTTAGACTAAGCTGCGCTCTGCGTGTGAAGGCCCCGGTGCAAAGGCTCATTCTCAAGGCTTCTCACTGCTGCGGCTCAGCTACGTGGCAGCTGCACAAAGCTGCTCTCTGCTGCTGCTGTTTTAAGCACCGTGCTGATTAAAACTTCTTTGAGGCACTCCACGCTTTCACGGCAGGCCCTGTTCATTTGCATCATGACACACAGCGGTGTCAGTTCTGGAGGAACCGAGATGAGGCTGCCCATGGTGAGAAGTTCACTGGGACTTTCAGAAACAGAAAGGTTTATTATATAGGGCTTCCTCTTTCAACCCACTCTTTAATTCACTTTGCTGTTGCAAGATAGGAAAGCTTTGCTTTTTGTTCTTCCATGTTTATAGGTTTCTGCAATGATGTAAAAGTGCTGTTTTTTTACAGAAGGTAACAGTTGTCACACTTGTAAATCACAATAATAAATCATGAAGCTTTTTTTTTTTTTTTGGGTGGGCTATTTCTGCCTGAGAGTTGCATTCCCTGTGCACTAGAAAGAACATGTTTCCTGACCACTAAACACCTTTTCCGCTTCATGTAAGTTGACACTTGTGTTTGCAGCACCAGAAAAAGTGAAATCAACCAAAAGAAGTCAGGTTTTGTTTTTTAAATGGTCTGTAGGGCACAGATAATGTATGCATCAACATCATCAGGTTACATAGGAGTTTAGTTTCTTTAAGCACAAACCAATTTCTTGAATGCCGAAATAAAATCCCTATTTCCAGCAATACCCATGTCTTTCCATTTTGCTTCTGCTGCCTCAGAAGATCCTCCTTCATGGAAAAATGATAGCAGGAGACACACATTTTCCATAGGTTTTCTGCTGCCTTGTACTACTTTCATCCATGCTCCTTAAACATACATTCATTTATATAAGGTTTATTTATTTCTCAGGTGATACAAGACTTTGCCATAGGTGAGGTTCTGTGGCAGGAATCTCAGATATCTAGAGGGTTGTATTTTATGTCATTATTTCACTCATTAAAAAGGAAAGATTACGGTGCAGTTTTTGGAAGACTGAGGGCAAGAGTTATCCCCCTCTCTGCTACCTGTTTTGCTGTTCCCAGGGTGATTCACCCTCAGACCCCTCAGCCGGAGGCTGGAGCCTAAAGGTGGCCACGGGCTGTAATACTGGAAGTGGGGAGAATGAGCATTTCAGGAAACGAAATTACTTCACTAAAACTGTATTTGAGAGCCCTTAAAGTATTTGCATTCTGGTCAGATCTTTCTCCTTCACAATCCAGAATCTCCCCTGGCTTTAGCACTGCAGTGAAATCATACTTCTGTGCTTCTGACATTGCAGGCTGTTGCCAGCACAGAAAAGATTGTGATAGCACAAATCCACCAGGGATGGGCAAACTACTTCAATAAAAATAGCAACTGCCATGAACCTCAGCCCAAATTTTGAACTCTCTCCCTGCTCCCTACCCCCCCCTGTTTTTTTTTTTAAAGCTAACATGATTTCAGTAAGTACCTCCCTGAAATTAATCATGTGGACTCTGCAGTTTTGGCCGTCTTCGCTGATCCAGCTGCTGTCCTCAAATCTGACAATTTCCAATGCTTCCCTTGGGTTAGAGGGAGTGAGTACATTTTGGGGTATACCTTTGACCTACGGAATGCATGGGATGGGAAGACATCAGCCAGCTGAGCCCAGAAGACAACGTGCCAAAACTGAGACTCCCCTGATAAAATATAGCTTGTAGAGGGGAGCTCTTGGAAGCCAGAAGGATGGAGCTGCTTTAGGTGCAGGAGGGAGGATGAGGAGGGGATACAAATGCTCTGATTAATTTGGGAAAAATAAATTCAGAATAGAAGAAAGATATTTCAGAAGATTTCCATAAGCCCTGGAGCACCCAGGCCACGCTGCCAGATTGTCTCAGCCTGAAGTGTGTGTCCTTAGGGTGAGAAGAACAGAGCCTTTCCTCATCACCTTGCAAGAGTGTTTCCCTGTTCACCTTCACTCAAGAGTGAAAGAAAGCAGCATTGTGGGTTGCAGAGATAATATATCTTCTGTGTAGCCCCATGGTGGGAAGTTCTCCCAAAGAAGTTATCCCAAAACATATAGGAACGGGTGAATAAATGTGAGAGGACAGATCCCTTGCGGGCTCTGGAGCAGGGGACACGCTGAGTATTTCCCAGGGGAACGGATTCAACACGCTAATGGAGCGTGCAGCTCAAGTGCCCCTTGTAGGTTGCCTTAAAAGGTTGTCCCTTGAGAAATCATTTCTGCTTCTGCTCAGGTCATACGTTAGGCAGAAGAGATGTGAGCTTGCTTTGCAGTATCCCGGGCTGGTCAGTGGCTGTATGGCAGGCTCATCCTGGCACAATCCTGGGCTTACAGAGCTACACGACTTTTGGGATGCAACCAGCTCCTGCCTAGCTCCATGGAGTAAGAACAGAGAAGTGAGGGTATCTCTCACTGTCTAAATGTACCCCATGGGTGAAACGTAGCCTCTGTTCCTGCAACTGTCTGTGAAAACTCAGCTGAGGAGAGAAAATGCTGCAAAAGAAAGCAGCTTGTTTTTGGACACAACTAGCGTGAGTAATTAGCACCTCTGAGGAGACTAATGAAGAAAAGCGTGAGGGACGTGAAGGAAATTTGCAGTTAATGCTGGTGCACTGGTGAGCTTCCCAGAGCGTGGAAGTTTCTCTTTAAGCCACGTACATGCTGCAGAGCAGGCGTGTGGGAAAGGTTACAGTGAATTTGCCCTCACATAAGAATCACTTTAGAGCAAATAACAGTCCCAACATGAGAAAATGATTTCAAGCCATGAGAAGCTGAAACATTGTTCAAGGACTTGTCAGATGTGTTTTCTGCATTTCTTTTTTCATATGTTTAGCTTAGGTAATATTTACAGTTTTAGCCATTTCGTTTATTGGCCACGGTGTTCACTTTAATCAAACTATCACACGCTGTATGTGCCTTGCTGTGGTCTGTATTGCATGTAATTAGGGGGTAACTATACAGTGCTCTCCCAGCATGAAATGGGCTGGCCTTTAGAAATTGTGCTTCTTCAGGACTCCGGTGTTTAATTGCATGCCAAGTGTGAAAATGAATCTGTTCCGTATAAAAAATAATGGTATATACACAGTGCCATTGATCTCGCATTTCAAAATATGGTTACGAGCTATACTGAATAAATCCATAGCAAGTACTTCTGAATGTTTTTCCTCTGACTAATGGAGGGTTTGCTTGTGCCTGACAGCACAAAGGGGTCTGCCAAGAATGGGTGGAGGAAGGAGGCAGAAGCCCAGGGCAGTTCCCATGGGTCTGGTGATAAAAGGAGCTTAAACCTCTTTTTTTTTTTTTTTTTTTTTTGGCCCTGGTAGCCTCCTGCTTGGTTCCAGCACCCTCTGTGCTGCCCAGGGAGTCTTTGCCACATCCCTTCCAGCTCTCCCTGGCTCTTTGCAGCCATCATGGCTTGCAGGGGGTGTTCACCGTGACTGATGAGAGCGAGGAAGGGGGAGCAAAGAAAAGCGTCAATGGGGACAAAAGGGTGGATATTTTGTTAGCTGTGTGGAGCCACGGTCCCACAGGGACTTTCTGGGCTGCCTGCAGCCAGTGCATCTGCTAGGCTTGGCTAGCTGGTGGTGGCCACGTCTCCAGGGGTGCCTTGTCCCTCCCGGGTCCCTGGGGCAGCCCTGTCTCTGCTGTCACAGCGTGCTGGGACTGCGGCTGTGTGAAGAGCTGGGAGTGATGGCTCTTCCCATCTCCTCCCTCCTCACCGGCCACTGCCAAGATCAGCCGTGGGGAGACGGTCACTCGGCGCAGGCAAATTGCAGAAAGCCTGGGCAGGTCTCACAGACAGACATGATGAGGACTTGCTCGTGCATCCCTTTTTCCATTCTGAAGGGTGTCTTTCTCTTAAATAGGTGTGTGCTCATAGGGTGCTGTCAAGGCTCCCTGAACACTGAAAAAGAGAATTCATTTCTGACGGCGAAACTAAAGCCTCGCCTAGTTATATCCATGTTTCTCTTTCTTCCTTCATGCCTTAATACTCTAGGTAAGGTTCAGGTGCTCGGTAACCATTTTTCAAGAGGTGGAGAGAGGCCAGCATATTTCAGCGCTCTTAACGGCGCGTGTGAAGTTTGTGGATGCTAAACTGTTCGAAGAATGCTGTGAGGCCAATCGGTTGTACCTGCAGAGGAGGAGTTTGGTGTTGAACCATAATTTAGCCATTACATCAGGACCTTGGATGTTAGACTGTTATTCTGCTTGGGGTAATTTCATCATTAAGTCACGGCGGGATCAATTCTGGGTCTCCTTCCCATGAGCTGCTCTTTTCCGTGTTCAAATACCATCTCAGCAACCCCATGTGGATGTTAATTGTGGTTACACAAGCACGCCGTTATTGCAGATGTGTAAATTGGGGAAGCTAAAGCTCAGGCACATGTTCCTTGCTGGCATCTCTGCTCTGCAGGAGTACTGTGATCAGAGGGGTGGTAGAGGCAGCTGAAGCCAGTGACACCATTCGCCTCTTTGTGAGAACGGGCAGAGTAAATTCTTGCCAGTTTTTGAACTCCACTGCCCTAAGCCTTAGCTCAGGTACCCCGCGTACCTCAACTAGTGCTGTCCTGAATTCAGAATATTCTCTGCAAAACAGCACATGCACGAAGGGTGGTGCTGAGCTGAGGGGAGACCTTATCAATACTTCTAAGTATCTAAAGGTGGTTTGAAGGAGGAGGGAGCCAATCTCTTTTCAGTGGTTGCCAGTGAGAGGATGAGGGGCAACAGGCACAAGTTGGAATACAGGAGGTTCCACTCAAATAAGAGAAAAAACTGCTTCACGGTGAGGGTGATGGAGCCCTGGAACAGGCTGCCCAGGGAGGTCGTGGAGTCCCCTTCTCTGGAGGTTTTCAAGACCCACCTGGATGCAGTCCTAAGTGACATGCTGTAGTTCTGGGCAATCCTGCTTCGGCAGAGGAGTTGGACTAGATGATCTCTATGGTCCCTTCCAACTCTAAAAAAAATTCAGTGAAATTCAGTGAAATTATAATACTACTATATGCATAGGAAGGACATGATTTTTAACGCAACACTGTGACAGCAAAATTAGAGGCAAACTGAAATACACTAGGCTGATAAGCTAAATCTCTCCCCATAAAACATTAACCTGGTCATGAACCCTGTATGCTTTTTTAACTTTAAAAATCACACAAAATTCTTCTTCTTTTAATGCTTACTAATTTCTCCTGATGTCTGCACTCATGCGTGATCTGTAGGTGACAGACACGTCCAGTCTTGTCTGTGGAGCTTGGCTCTTCTGGGATGTCTTTATGACTATATCTCCCGCTTCTTTTCCAAAGGTCTGTAACTCATCTGAAGGAGTTCAGTACTCCATTACTTACTCTGTTCCTCATCTTGCTTTTGCAGATTTCTTTTCTACTAGACTTACTCTACTGAGACTAAGGGTGCAGATTTTGAAATCACACTTTTTTGTGTATTTTTTTTTAGTGGTGTTGAGAGCTTGAATGCATCAGCAAGATGACTGAATTTGCTGAGTGACTTTGGCACTTAAATCTCTTAATAAATCCTGTTAACAAAGACATTTCTCAGGGACAGGGCGGAGGGACCTGGGAAGTAAGATATACAGAGATTGAACAAATGTGCACTCAGTGTCAGCTCCCAGGGTCTGGCTGGTCTTATTGTCATGCAGTTTGAAGGGAAGAAGGAAAAAACATCTCTGAAGCCCTCCAGGCCTAAGACTACTCTGTGCTGGGATGGTCCTTTAGAGTATGGCTGCTGAACCTGTGCTGGTTGCCAGTATGCTCATGTCACAACGACCCAGGAGGGTGGCCAGCTATGTAGGCCATAGCAGGGAGCAGCACATCCTGCTGCTCTCTGATTCCTCGCACAAATGATATCTACTGCTGTGATGCTGAGGAATGCAATGTCACACCTCCTACCAGTCTGTCCCTGCACTGCAGTGGCATTGCTGGCTGGGTGTCCCTCAAACAGCCAACATCTGCTGGGAAAACAGCCATGCTGCAAAGTCACCATGCAGAAGCTGCCACTGAATGGGTTTCCATCCTGATTTCAGTAGACCTCCTTAGACCGTTTGGATCATGATATTGTGATACATAGAAAAATACTACGTTTGCCTAAGTATCTCTTGTCACAAGTGTCACTGGCCTCAAATGTTTTACTACCCAAGTGTTATTCCATGAAGCGTCACTCTCTGAACAGCAAACCACTCTGACACTACCTCGATGAGTTGGGCAAAAGTCAGAGCAGAGTGAGACAAAATATAACCAATTTGAAAAATTGGTTAATAGGAAAACATTGCATAATAAGGTTGAAAATAAATAAGCTGGTACAATGGACATTGAATGGTAGAGGTATTTGGCCCTTCCTTGGCCAAAGCAAATGACTCCAGCCTGACAGCCAGAGTCCAAAAGTTGACCTGAAACTTGAACTTGGGCTCCAGCATGACAGGATGTTCTCTGGTTCTCTTAAATGTTCTCTGGGATGGAAAGTAGATGTCACTCTATGAGTCTTTGAAACTATTTCTTGCTAGTAAATGCAATTCAGTCTGTCCATAACTTTCTTCCTTCCTGAATAAAGGTTAGTGGAATGAATAAATGTTAATGGAATATAGCTAGACTTGTGTAAGTGGTTTGACGTGGGATCACATGGCATAATGATTATTAACAAGATAGACTGATTCAAAACTAATATGTCATATGTGAAATAAATGAGAACTTCATTAAGTCATAGGGCTCAGCTATAAATTGAAATGGGAAATCATCACTGTGTGACAATGTTCCCATGGAAGTTCATTAACATTAACAATTTCATCAATGGTTTGCAAAAAGCCTTATGAATTTCATGCTAATAATAACTGCTGGTGCCAGAAAAAGATGGGAATGATGAAAGACAGGACATATTTTTTTTAGTGTAACTGTATTTAATGTCATACATCAAGAAACATATTTCACTCTTGCAGAAAGTTACTGAGTCTAAGTGGTCTGTCTTGGGAAGAAAAAAAATTATAAAAGAAGTTGGGTATTTTTGTTGCCATGGATTCTCATTTTAGTGTTAGATAATAGATACAAGAGATAAAAATCCTACGTGAATGGTAGTATATGACTGGGAACTGAGATGCTGCATTACCTCTGTGTTTGGTGGAGAAGCATTGCTACGGAAATAGCATTCAATTCTAGTACTCATATGACTACACAATTATGAGTTTCTGTTTCATTTTAAGCAGACTGTGGAAGTGGCTATAGTCTTTCTTTTATTCTTAATATTTAATGTCAATGATTGTTATAGAACATATGAAAGGTAATATTATGTTCATATATTATAAATCTTAAGGTATCCTCATGCTTCTCTGTGGTTTTGAGCATCCAAAAAGTTATGCAGTCTTTCAGCATCAGAAGATGACCTTGTTCTGGCAGAGAAGCTAGTGTAGGCAGGTTGAGGATGTGACCCACTACATGCATTTACTTCAAATTAAATAAACATTTTCTTCTACAAATACAGGATATACCAGCATGTGTGTAAAATATTTATACTATCCCGGGCCTTCCCACTGGCATCAATAGAAGTTCTGTGTATGAATGTAGGGGATCTTATTCTTCAGCCAACCTCCAGACTTGTACATGTAGAAAATACTGTGTTTTGAATCAGATTCACAGTGGGTGTGAATTTTCATTGAGTTCCTTGATGTTTTGCTGATGTACAGCAGCAGAAAATTCGGTCTCCTTGTTATTAAGTTCTGTTATTTAGAAGGCAGTAGCAACGTTCAGCATATGGATCTTACCAAACAAGTGGTTCGATGAACATACAAATTACTCAAGTCTGCTTTTTAAGGCATTTGTACCTTGCTGTTGACTTTAATGGAAGTATCCTAAGGCTGAAGCATAATTTTCTCCCTTATTAGAGACCAGAGAAACAAGACAGGAAAGAGACGTGTATTCCCTCAGCATGTGAAAATCTTGACCTAGAATCTGTGATGAAGCTCAATTGACCTAGATAGTGTGCTTAGCAATTTAAAAAAGCTACTTCCTTATTTTATAAATTGCAGGGGTTTTGCTGTTTAAGTTATTAAAATAGAAGGCTTGTGTCACCATTGTACCCAAGATAGTTTTGTATCAGCAGGGTACCAAAGGTAGTGTGCCCATAGAGAACAGAGGGAGGTGGAGAGGGACAGACAGGTCCTGCTGGGCAAAATGAATGTTGATGGCTTGCCCAGTCCTTGGAGATAACTTTTACTAGAGCAGGGAGTCCAACAAAGACTTCTGATCCCAGACTGCCAGGTGAGCCTTTCTTCCTGAGGTTATGCCCACTCAGTGAGATGGCAGACTACATTCACCATCACTGCAAGCAGGAAAAATTCATGTCCAGTGAATTGTGCCTGCTGAATCCACCCATGCTGTTGCATTAAGGAATCTCCCTTGGCTGTTACTGAAAAGTAGTAACTTCTTGAATTGTCTCCCATTTGTAACTTGCCATGTGATTGCTTCTTCTCTGCCTTAGGGCGAAGTCAAAGAGGAAGCATAAATTCCTGCTAGAAATGACCGCATGATGTGGTGAATCCCTGTGTGAGCTCTTGTAGCCTCTTTTCCTGTGCTTGATGTCAGGATGAGGATGTGCAGGAGTCTTTTCTGTGTAGGTTTAATACAGGCTGGGGCAGGGGTACAGTCCTGGCTCCTTATGTAGATCTTCTGTGAATAAACAGCTTCAGTTTGCTCTCTAAAATAATTTGTAAATGTATAAATTGTCTTACCATCTCAACAAGTTTCACTAACTGTTGCTACACTTTAGAGTTGCTGCACTGTAGAACAGAACTATATCTGGATCCTGGATCCGTTGCTTGTCAAGGGAAGAAATTAAAGGAGATATCAAAGTGAAGCAACATTTCATTTATAACCATTAGAATTAGTCGGCTTGGAGCTTAAACCTGCATACTGTGCTATTATAACTGAAACTGAGTGGAAATGGGCTTGGAATCATTTATTTACTAATTAACTGTTGTCATGGAGTGCACCTTGCCAACTATACATTGCCACATCACCATTCTTGAAAGTCACACAAAAGGGAGCATGTGAAAGTGCTCTGTATTAAGAAACACAACAACATTATTTCCAAACCTGCTAAACTGGCATTATATTCCCTACATTATTATATTTGGCTACTGTTTAGGGATGGAAGAATCAGGAACCTATAATTTAAAACCTTGTAGAATACCATGGTATAAAAACTCTTAGCGCATTTAAAGGTCTTATTCCATTTTGGAAAGTGTTAGACAAAAAGAGATTGTTTTTTTCCTATGAAAACTATTTTTGGCTAAACCGATATTCAAAGTAAAAATTTTTTATAGCTTCTGGGAACCCCCAAATTTCTTCTGTCTTCCCTTCCATCTTATAAAGTCATCTGGTTTTCTGCATAGCAGAAACTAATCCCATTGCAGAGGGCCCCCCTTAATACTAGGCTTAAATATAGCCTAGGTGGTGTATACAGTCTTTTGCAGGATCAAGACTGAAATTCATCTTCCAACTAAAAATTATAGGCGCACATTCAATGATTAGTAGTATCAGATATAAGAGCTGACATCAGCCTTTGGCCATCCCTTACTCAGGGATATTCATTGCAAATGACAGTTTGATTCTCCGTAATGCTGCTAAGATTCATTTGAAGGCTCTGATTTTTAAAAAGTACCAAAACTTCTACCAAGGTTGTACAGGAGCTAAGGAGCTAAGAAAATACTAAGAACTTTTGAAAATCTCACTGTGATTGTGCCAGCCTTACTCACCAAGACCCACACTTCTCCGTGAAATGAGTCAAATTCGTTTTAATGGGCCTATTTGAAATAATTCTTCCACTCCATCTTTCCTCTCTCAAGGCCTCAGCTGGAGAGTTGTGACCATTTTGGGTACTGTATGCCAAGAAAGACATAAAACAGTTGAGATGGATCCAGACTAGGTTAGGAAATCTGAGATATGGGTAAGACTGGAAACTGAGTTTGTTTATCTGGAAAATGAGGCTGAGGAGAGACACAATAACAGTATTTAAACACATAAAAGGTATCTAGAAGGGGAAAAGAATAAACTGTACTCCAGAGTGATTTAAGTAATACATTCAGAATAACTTCCTAGTTGTAAAGATAACTGATGCCTTAAATATAATGTTGAGGGAGGCTGCAGAATTGCTATACTGGAGATGTTTAAGCATAGGTTGCACAGGCATCCTATCAGGATTAGCTCAAATGAAATTGATTCCAGCTTGTATCAAGGAGAAAAGTTTGGGGATTTTGTAGTATGTCTTCAAATAATCTTTTGACATCTCTTCCAACCAATTTTCTATCATGCTATAATTTTCTTTGTTGAAAGAAGAAAACATGGCAGAACAGGGTCTTTAGTTTCATGTGCAGAGCAATTTCCAGGAATAGTATTCTTGCTGAATGTAGTATTTGGATAAAAATTTGACCCTAACAGCAAAGGAATTCAATATACACTGTGTGCTTTCTAATAGATCACAGTTGGTCTGTAGTTGCGTGCTACAGTGTTGTGCAGAGAGCTGGGCTGGGGAGTGACTGAGCTGGATGCTCCATTTCAGGCAAGGGGGCTGTGGGAGAGGAAAATGAAGGGGACAACCCAGAGTGAGTGACTTGTCATCTCATTCAAACAGCAACAATGAGAGGGTGCTGAGTCCAGAGAGGCTGAGGAAAGGTTACCAAAAGCATGAGATATCAGAGGATGGCAAATTCCCTAGAATTCATGGAGAGAGAATGGAGAGTTGAGAAGGGCCTCTTCAAGGGGAGAGGTGAAGGTCAATAAAAGTTAGGTATGTATTGTTCTGTGTGTGTGAACCGAATAGGATGGAAATTTGTGTTACCTAAGCTTGTCTGTCCATCATCCATGTCTTTCCAGCAAGACTGCCCTCACTGTTAAATCACAAATAACGCTTTGTCTTGTTTTTAATTCCTCACCAGCCTTTGCATGAGCCTGTCCAGTGTCCCAGCTTTAAGAGGTGTGAAGAACATCAAGCTCCAAGTTAGGATGTACCTTAGCACACAGAAAGAGGGCCTGCTGCTCATGGTCTTGTATACAAGATTGGCTGTGCTGATGCTTCTTCCACCTGTGATTCAAGAGAAACCATAAGCCTGTTGTGTGTGCACAGGCAGAAACGGTGGATGCTTAGTGCAAGAAATCAAAGACCAATTATTTCCCACAGGTGCCTAAATTGGTGCTTTTAGGTTCAGGAGGACAGAGGCACGATGGCAGACATGCTCCCTCCTTCCTTAACCTATGTTCTCTCCATGGGTGTCCCTGCTGCTGCCCTTTTTCCTGCTCATGGTGGGAGGGGTGTGAGGCAGCTAACTCAGACTTGTCCATGTGGCAGATTTAACACTGGGCCCAAAAGTTATGACAAAAGGCAGAGCCTCCATACCTCATACATATGTGGATTTAGCCCCAGACACCTAACTGTAAATACCACAGCTCTGCTTATGCATGGAATACTTTTTTGCTGAGTTAGTAAATTTACTATATGATATAGAACGTATTTGCCTTTGCTTCCTTTACATGATTGTTCGTATTTGTGAATGATGACAAGTATTCAAAAGTTATTTTCTATCTTCTGTTGTTTTGAACTTTAATTCAATTTTAATGAATACATTCAGCTAACTAAGCAGCTAACTAACCCAGCATTTTGATTCATTAAATTGTTCTTCATCTCAAATTCAATGAATTTCCCTAAATATTAATAGATTATTAAAATGAACATGGCTGAATTACTCGTCCACTTTTCCTTTTTCTCATTCCAGGCATATATTCTACATCCTACTGTATTCTTTGACTCCCAAAATAACAAATGACTAACTTGAAAGTAATATTATATTTTCATGGTAAAAGGAATTATTTGGGGTGGTCCAAATATAAGTACCACATAAGTACTACAACGAAGGAGAAGCATTTCCTAACTGTGAGGGTTATTATTAGAATAATTAAACTTAGTAACTGATTCTATAGAGGTAGATCAAACAAAACCTAGCGTGTGTCATTCTGTGCCCTGAAATACACATCTAATAAGGGAATAAAACGCTCTAGAAATCACATTGGGAACAATGATTGTTTGACAATTTCAGTGAAAACTAACCCAAAATTTAATAACTGATTTACTGAGAACCAGACTTATTGTGAAACCTTCTCAACCCACATCCTGTTCAAGGTAGTATGCAAGATGAAACTTGGAACCCATCAGAGCTATGTGCCTTTAAAAGGTCCCTGGTGGAGTGATATTAATAGGCTTTTTGTTGTGCTACTTCTGGTTTAATTTGTTCTGGACTTTAGTAAAGTCCTTTAAAACATAAGCTTTATTAATCTCCATTTATAACAGACACCTGAGCATATGCCAGGCTATTCCTGGAAGACTGAAAGGCAGAGTAAGTAGAAAAAGTAATTTATTAAACAAAAGCTAATCATGGCTTGGGTGTTTTGGTTTTTTTTTGGGTATGGTTAGTACTGAAGGAATATCAGAATGAATTATATTTTATAAAGATACATGTTAATATCATTATTTCTAAGGATTTTAAGGTAATATACACTTTGTTGTATATTCTTACTTCTCAAACGCTGTAAAATAAAAGAAAACCTTTCCTATTAACTAATTTTTTTTTTAATTTTAAATGAAAAATTTAGGCCCACCAAGAACTTTCAGGATTCTGTGAAGAAGCTGTTTAAGAAGGTAAAAAGGGAGACTTGGGACCTAATCCCGCTGTCTTTTACACTTGAGGTCCTGCACCCAAGGCTTCCAGTCACAGATTAGCATCATTGCATTGATACTTCTAAAGGTCTTCCATGACTTTGAGAATAACAAGATTTATGAGGCATTGAAAATAAATTCTTTATGGATTTTCAAATCTCACGATACTTATCACTTGTAGCATATGGAAAAGCATCCAAAGTGGAAATTAAATCATGCTTTAATGAGATGACATTCTACCTCACCACTAACAAGGTCACTGGAAAAGCAAAGAGTGGGCCTAGCTGCTGTAAACCAAGTATTTTCTGCATTTTTAATTTTTTTTTCTGATAAACAGGCAACATTAATATCTTAAGAGCCCACATAATGAAACTGCGCATAGTTTGGTTGCATTTTTATCTTCATCTGATTTAGACTGTGTACCATATGTGAGATTCAGAAAGAAAAATTCCCCTTTCTCCATGAGAAGCCCTGACATGTGGCACTCATTTAGACAAAAATTCATCCAGAGACATGGAGAGGTCTTTTTTATTTTTTATTTCTGTTATGAAATATGCCATTTTGTTAAGCAATTTCATGCTCAGAGAATCTCCTTCTTATTTGCCTTAGTCCTTCCCATAGTGAAGACATCTTTCTCCAGTGTACGTGAAGAAAGGAGACATTCATGTCTGAATGAGGTGTAAGGAACATGGGACAAATGCATTTTATTCAGTGAAGAAATTAAAAAAAAATCATATTCCATTCTGCAAAAATGACCCACCCTATCAGGTATTAAGTGTGAAATTATTTTTCCTCTCTCCCATTTTCTTCACCTCCACCCCCTGAAATTTCTAGTTCCAGACCATTAAAAGAACAGTTCATTCTTTGCGGAAATCCAGAGGAAAAAAAGAAAAGGAAAAAAAGGAAATGTTAGGGAGGTCACCAACATAACCCTCTTATCCACACAAATGTGAACACAAAGGAAATTTTGCTCTGTAACTGAATCTTTTATGTCACTCCTTCTTCAGAATGAATTGAGATTTTTAAAAAACCCTATTTTTTCTAAATTAAAGAAAGACTTTAAAGCAAATGCTTATTAGACTGGCATGGTTGCTTAGCTCATTAAGAGCTATACCAAAAATAACAGAGGACAACCTCATCACAGAGTAATGAAATCCAATTGAAACTGTTACTTTTGGCTTTTCTCTTAATCTCTTATGCATACATGTGATGTCAAAGTTTCTGGATTTGAGAAAAAATAGATTTTTTTTTTTTACCTTTTTGGGAACAGCCTCTGTGTTCTAACACTCATGTTTATGCATCGTGTCCTTAAGTCTTTCCGATGTAATTTTAGGAACAAGCACTGCATGTGGGTTACTACATCGCAAAAGCACGAAACTGGATTTCGCAACATTATGTATTGAGGAAAAGACTATCCTGCAGATTTAAAACCTTGTGCCACTTTTGCTTTTCCCAGCTAAGAGCCTATGGTTTGGACCTGGATACCAATGGGTCTCCTGATGTAGGAGGAGAGCCGGGGCCAACATGGGTGTTGGGGGTGCATGGGCTTCATTCCCACACAGCCTCCCCGCAGGTGGTTTGAATTCAACTGACAGGTGTTATCTGCCTCCTGGCTGGTGGCTTCACAGCCCTTACAGATGCTCAAACCCAAATATGACTTTTTAAGGCAGCGTTTCAAGGCTGTGCTTGCGTAGGAGTCACCTTTGTGCAACACAGGAAGTGGTGGGGTAGCTCCATGTGATGCCCTGGTGGGAATCATAGACTCCTAGAATCATAAGGCGTTGGAAGGGACCTCTGGAGATCATCTAGTCCCCCCACCAGAGAAGATCTACCTAAAGCATGTTGCTCAGGAACTTGTCCAGGTGGGTTTTGAATGTCTCTGGAGAAGGAGACTCCACCACCTCCCTGGGCAGCCTATTCCAGTGCTCTACTACTCTCACAGTAAAGAAGTTCCTCCTCTGAGGAAAATGAGATGGGCTGTGGCTTTTTGCTCCTCTACTTGCTCTGTCTTGGAGGAGAGGAGCTCTGTAAGGAGAGGAGCTCAGTGCGGTGCTCGATTCTGTATGTCGTTTTATATTCATGCCATGAAAGCAACCTTGGAAAATAATGGTCTGACAATCTCACCACTTTTTAATTGCTTATAAAAAAGAAAGGAAGGACACAGTAAAAAACAAAGAAAGACTGTATACTGCTTGAGCTCTAACAGAGATGGGAAGTTAATAATGTTATTAAATTCTATATTAACCATCCTGGAGAAGAGGCCATGCCCACAGAGGAGATCAAATGTCTGCTTCCTCACCAAATAAATAGGAGTTCGTCACTGAGGTCCCTGAGTGAATAAAGTCTTGAGATCTTGCAAAAATGTGCTATGTGCATGGTTCTGGCTATGGCTGCTCACTCCCTCAGACTTCTCACAGTTGTCAGCAGTGTCGGGCCAGCTTTGGGCTGCACATTTCTGGCCTCAGGGAAGCAAGCGTGGCTGCAAACTGGAAGCAAGCTCCAGTCCCAGCAGCCTCACATGCCTTTCTCGTGCTGAAACAACTGGGATGCGCAGGGTTTGTCCCCTTTGCCTTCTGGATCATGTTCATAGGTCTTCGGACCACCATACTGGGATGTGTTGTAGACATGCATAAATCCAAAAGTATGCTGTCCTAAGTTTGGGGAGTGTTTTTCACTTTTGGCTTTACAGCACTGTTTGTTGTTGGTTTTTTTTTTTCTCTTGGTGTAAGGTAGAATGTGATCCTAAACTGAGAATAGACCTTCCAGTTGTAAGGCCTAAGGACGTGTTAGTTTAACTTTCTGCTATAATAACAAGTTGTCACAGACAAGCTTTATAAAAATGTATCATTTCTCAGGACTACTAAATGATTAGGTTTCATGAAGCTGGTTGTTTATGTGCACCCAGAAAACACTGCATAATCTACAGATCCTTCTTAAAAGAAGAACACTGTGTTTTCGAATACTACTTTGATCTGAATCTTGCAGCTTCATTATCAAGCCTTAAATGAGACACAGTATATAGTAATGTTATATATGAAATATGTGATAAGGACTTGTCTTATTTTCCATCTTAGAGAGGATTATATGAACTGGATCCTCTCCTGTAGTTTCTCATTCGGACTTTAGGAATTGCGTAAGTGATAGAAATAGTCTTTATCTAGTATTTTGTTTCAAAATACTAGGCTACATCTGAGACAAAGATATAATCTTCCCAGTCTTCTACCACTGAGCTGCTTACTAAAGCCATGTTTTTGAGAAGCTGGGAATTAGACAACAATAAAAATTCTGATAAACTGAATTAACACTTGAAAATTGCAATTTACCATCTCGGAGTAATAAGAACTTTAACTTAGATATGGCCTTAATGTAGCAAGAAATCAGACAGTAACAACAGGGTCTGGGCTAACCTGTGGTGGTGGTGGCGTAGTGAAGAGTTTCCATGAGGAATTGTTAATTGCTTGTGTCAAATTATATAAATGCAATCTACACAAGTGCAGACTGTACATGTGCTTGCTGAAGGTAATACAAGGTGCCAGACTCTGTCCATACTTATGTTTGAGTAACACTATGTATGTGTAATTTCCTTGGGAATTCTCATGTGAATAAAGTTATGTGCTTAGATACTCGGGTTAAAAGACTAATATGAAATTCAGCATAATTTGAAGAGCATGATTTTCCCCTGCATTTACACCACAGCATTAGTGGAAGATGATTTGTATCTGGATGATCCAACTCTGGAAAGATGGACTGAAGTTTTAGGATCTCTGTTCTGCATCTCCATCCCTTGCAAAAACAGTCATAAAGTCCACATGTGTCATAGAAAGCTTTAGCAGGGGAGGAGGGATGTTGCCCACCTCATGGGGGCCACCAGCAGAGGACGGGATTTGGACACTATTCTGAACTCTTCCTTCATCCCCTCCAGCTCTCTGGACCCGGGTTGTGTGCTGGGTCAATGTCTGGTGAAGGAGAAGCTGATCCCTGAGTCTTCTGGGCTGTGGGATAGATTTGGGCTCAGTGAAGCTATAAACAGCAAAGCCCTAGTGATGTCTTCAGTCCTGTACAGGTGCAGCTGAGTGGTTCCAGCACACGTGTACTTTTAATTGGCAGAATATAGACCAAATGTCCAAATTAGGCGATTTGGTATGAGGGAGCTTTAAAGAGAAGGCACTACAGATATATTGGTGGTATGTCATAGGGCTGGTGAATGGATGATTTTCACTGAATTTCACTGAATTTTTTAGAGTTGGAAG
>BJBW01006322.1:144212-192175 GCA_004320125.1 Scolopax mira | reverse complement strand
CAGGACTGCATCCAGGAGGGTCTTGAAAATCTCCAAAGAGACACCACGACCTCCCTGGGCAGCCTGTTCCAGGGCTCCATAACACTCACTGTGAAGCAGTTTTTTCTCATATTTGAGTGGAACTTCCTATGTTCCATCTTGAGCCCGTTGCCCCTCATCCTCTCACTGGCAACCACTGAAAAATCTATCGACACTCATGATCCAGATTTGGCTCTGCAGGACCAAAAAGCCAACCTGTGGCCTGATTGCCCATCACCTTCTTTTTCAGCCGGGTGGGGCTGGTGGACTAATTTCACTCCTGACGCTGTATGCTCTTTGGTGGTGTTGCCCTTGCCCTCCATCTCCATCAGGCACCTGTGACAGTGTGCATGTTTGCAGGGTGACCCCGCACGTTGAGTCCTCATCTTGGCTGCTTGCGTCGAACTTGCTTGCGTGTACCCAGCATGTCACTTGGGCACATGCCAAGTGGACATGATGCCATGAGTCTGGGCACGTGCCCGCCAAGTAGCGAGTAAAATGCATCTGCTTCTCCTCCATATTAATTACTCCACAGCTTATAGTGACTATACATGTCCCTTTTGTGTGCAGCAGGAACTGCAACTGCCCAGCTGGTTCTCCCTGGCCAGTAGTTCAGTGCACTGGTGGAAGCCCTGGCAGCTCTTCCAGGGGGTTTATCTGATAAATTTGTTCAGATAAATGACCATAACTGAACTGTCTGCACTTCTTGCCTTTGCAAAAGCTGAGAAAGGCAATGCAAAAAGAGCCTTTATTTTTAATTTCTCCTTTCAATCCTGGAGAGAAACAGGCAAAAAATCCTATTAATCTTTTTTTGCTTTTTAAGGAAACCCACAGCCCATCTTTTTTCTTCTTCATAAAGACAGAAAATTTAGGACTGGGTTTGGTTAGCCTTTTGGAAGAAGGTTTGTATTGTTTCTTAGTTTATTTGCCAGATCTTACTTTAGAAGCAGCAAAATGACACTGTAATTCTGGTGACCTATTCAGTAGATATTTGCAGGAAAAATTCTGTGTTTAAATAAAGTGAAGGTTGTGACACAGGCTGAAAAAGCCAGGAAATCCATACTTAAGGCTGACACTAATGCTCATGTGGAAAATAAAAGGCACAGTGACTCGAGTTCAGCAGGGAATGCCAACCATAACTCTGAATTTCCAGGCTTTGTGTCAGGTTCTGTCAATATAATGTTATTTAAATGGAGTTTTATGCCTGTGAATTCGCTTGTGTTCTAATGGCAGGATAATTTTAAGAGGAATAATGATAGAAAAAAAAAAATCTTGTTAGGAAAATTTGCTTGTAAAATGTCTGCTCTTATACATGACAGGCCAGAACGGATGATCTTGTACCAAAGCCATGCATAGGCATGGGGTTAGAACTGGGTGATCTTAGTCATTTCATTCACCTGTGCCCCAGTTTTCCAGTCAAGGAATAGCATTGACCTCCTTCCTAATGTGCTTCATAAACCTGCTGAAGAGAAGAGCTGTATCCAGCCTAGATTTTAACAGGGCGGCACGGTCTGTGTGTGGGAACACAGCATACCTCACACCTCTGGCGAGACATATTTCATCCGTCTTCTTTTCCATGCGCATCTGCACCGCACTCCCGCGGCCGCTGAAGGACCCCTGACTCGGGCAGGGCTCCCACCTGGAGGCCACCGGCCAGCGCCGGCTGCAGCAGGTGATTCATCACTGGTGCCATCAGCCTGTGGGTCGCAGTGGCCCCGGCCCCTCCAGCTGTTCTTGCATAAGGGCCTCCTCTCCTCCTTTCCTTTTCCTTTCCATTCTGTGGGCTTCTCTTTTGCACTTCCACTGAGTCTTGTGCCTTTCTCCTGTGAGGCCTGGAGAAATTAATAATATTTCTGCTAATTTCAGAAGGAATGATGGAGATCAAGTTTTTCTCAGTTTGCAGTAGAAATCCCTGTGTATCCCGTAAGTTCAACTTCCAAAAGAATTTAGTGTGGAGGAATGAACTTTTTTGATGATACTAGCTATCAAATTGCCCAAGCACTTTTGCTCGTGTAGGAGCTCCATCACTCTTTTCCAACGACAAGTAAACTTGATAGGGGAATAAGGTCACAGTTTGCTGATCTGACCATAGTGATTTCTAGGCAGATCCATCACAACAGGCGACAGGAAATTAGGCACCTTTGAAAATAAATCCCTCTACAATACGCGAGGAATTGAATGGAAAGGTTGTTGTTAGTGAAGGAGAAATCAGAGAAGGCACCAGGCGGGGAAGGCAGAACGATCTTGACACCACAGCACAAGTGAAAGAATGAAAATGATGCTGCGGAGCTGCTGATCCCCACTTTGCGTACCAGGGCTGCCATAAGGAAAACACCTGTAAGGATATGTAACAACGGCTCCCGTAGGAAAAAGAAGGATGGTAAATACCATTTGTTAAGCTTTGGAGGTTTTCACAAGCATTTACAGAATAGTTATGGAAAAAAAAACAACAGCCAAGATTCAAATAGTCAGCAAAATTGACTTTTTTAACAGTGAGAAGCAGCTGTCCGTAATCAAGTAGTAACACTCTTGCTCTTTATAGCTTGGCAAAGCTTCTACTCGTCAATAAGATGAGCAAACAAGCTCCTCTTTATGTGCTACATAGCTGCATAAGGACTTTCCCCTAGGAATTTCTTTGGGGTTATTTGCTTCTCCTAAGCATGCTAAAATTAAGAGGGAAGAGGATATAGGAAGGCAGAGGCCAACTGTGAAAAACAAGAACTGGAGGAATTGGTGCTACAGCCTACAAAGGGAATTAGATTTGGGAATAAGTAAACAATGGGAAAGGTAAATCTACTTCCTCCGTGCTGCTGTCTGTTGCCTCAATGTGCATTCACCTGAAAGATATTTTTGCCTAAGTAACCATTTGCTTTCTCCCTTGTGAAATGCACCTGGGAAACTCATGGTTTCTGGGGAAGGAGTATAAAAATGAGTCATGGACTCCTACTGAGATTTGAAATGGAGGGGGTTGTGGGTCTTTGTGTTCAAGGACAATATAGGGTAGGGTAGGCTAGGCTAAGATATTGAGTAATGAGGTAGGGAAAGCTCTGTAATGAGAAAGAGCTGTCAAGGAAGCACAAACCCAGGAAAATCATTATATGAAGATGGAGCAATCAGAAAACCATTGGACTGAGATGCCGTTACAGCTCTCACTAGTATTTCAAGCTTTGGGGAAATAAGAATATGTTAGGAGGGAGTGGTACTGTGTCAAGTCAACAAGAATTATAGGGAGAGAAATATAAGTTATAGATTCCATCCTCTCAGCTACTAAATTCACATGAATGTGATACTGAATCCTTTAAGCTCAATAAATATAGAGGGATTTGGTTTATATTGAAGACCCAAGTTGGCTTTTGTTGGCATAAATCTTTGGTGGAGTAGCAAAGATCTTGTTGAATTCCACTCTACATAAAAGTCTTTAATAAAACCTCACAGAGCTTTTTATTTGCTCCCTAATGAATGGGAGACAAAGGCACCCCAAAAGACAAGGGACAAGATAAGTTCTCTGTAATTTCCATGGCTAAAGTGCTTCAAGTCAGAAGTCTGTGCCTTTTCAATGAGGCCACACAACTCCCACTGACTTTGATAAGAATTATATACACACAGACACACTGGCTTCTGTGGATTAGATATGAAAAAATACTTTGGTTGTATTGCTTTGATAATATACAAGTTTGCACTGATTTAAGCTGTGGACACTAACCATTGCAACAGTGATTCTCAGTTTTTTTGATAGATTGGACGTTTTCTAAAGTCTCAGAGATGTTTTCTGGGTTAACCCTGTTATTAATTGTCTAAGATCATCAGGGACTCTGTGTCCTTTCTGGTCCTCCTTATGTGTTCCCCTATAGATCTATCGTTACCTATCTAAGTGTATTAGGTAGCTCCTTTAACACTGATGCCATTGAGATCCACACGGACTAAAACACTCTGTGCCTTTATATGTGACAATTTGGTTTAAGCATCTAAAACCTACCAGGTGGTTTTGCACTCGGAAGTCTGCAATCTTCAGCCTTTTCCTTGCTCTCTGGCCCCAGATGGGCTTAGGTCCTGGAGTATGCCAGAGCAAACTTAGTAACACATAAAGTGATGTGCCTCGCGAGTCTCACTTAATTACATCAAAATGAAGTTTACATGGAGTGTGCTGTATATCCTGTCTACCGAGACTTTTTTTGTAGTCTGTAGGAAGGCATTTTCTCTCCCATGAGACAAACGTCCCCTGCCAGACAATGCAAAGCAGCCTCTCACCTTCCCCTTCAGTTGGAGAAAGGAAGCAGGAGGGTTGCCAGCTAGAGTAGGGGAGGATAAACATACCACATTATTTTGACCTTAATGATTCACAAAAAAAAAAACCACCAAGAAAAAAAATAGATTGTTGCAATATAGTTTGTCTTTAATCCCATGGATTTACAAGAAATAATTGATTTCATTGTAAACATTGAATTCTAAATGCCCATTGAGTCTAAATGTCAGATATTTTTTCAAATTAACTGAAGTACTAAATGAAAACTAAAAAAAACGGGAGACCAACACCACAAAAACTTCTGTGCTAATGAACGTCCTTACCCACTTTTAATTAGGGTGGAAATTTTTTTTGAAAGGTTGGTACTCAATCTGTATTCTGTATTTCTTATTGTGATAGGGCTGGGATATTGGTGAGCATTACTCTCATTTGAATGAACAATGCAGTTAGGGATGTGAAGTTAGAGTTGTCAAAAGAAATAAAACATGGATGAAGAGAGTTAAATTTCATATGCTGAGAGTTAAATTTCATATGCTTATGCTTATCCACTTTGTGCCATGTTGACTACAAGGGTGTTTTATGTTTCACTGATTAAGAAAAAAGGATTATATTTATCCTTGAAACATTCTGTATTCTTGGATCTGGAGTTTGGCTTTTCCCATTCCATCATGTTATAGAGACAGAAGCAAGATGGAATATGACTATGGAACTGGATCCAGACATCCTTCATGTTTGATTTGGGCCAACAGTTAGATCTAAACTTCCTCCAGGTGCATCCTATCCCAAATTAATTTACTTCTTATTTTCCTGAAATAAATAATTTTTTGCCCCAGGCTTTTGTAGTTAACAGGATTTTCTGACCATTTATTAGCTACAATTAGATCATACTTGTTTGATAGTTTGTTATTTTGTCCCAGTAAAAATCTGTATTCCCCACAATAGTATATAAACCTGGCAATCTGTCCCTCTTAAAGTTCATATTCTGAAGCACAAAAAATGTCAGTGTAGCAGCAGAACATGGTAGTGGTAACCAAAAATGGAAGTTTATGGCTCAATAATGCACGTGTATTGGGCAACCAGGTGATTTCTGTTGTTTCTTCATTTCCTGTCCAAACACAGTTGTTTTATTGTCATAATTAGCAGTACAAGGAAATGCTATTGTATGTTGTGGAAGAGTATTAACTCCATATTAGGAGTTAATCCATTTCTGCTCAGAATCACAGAGAACGTTCAATGTATTATGTTTACTTTAATTGTCCTTAGACTGTCCAGTTCAATCTCCTGCACTGCTGTTAATGGGCTATTTTCTTTTGTCTTTGGTCCCAGGTCCTTAAATTGAACTCTTAAAAGGGAAGCCCTGACAAAGAGAAGGTCAAGGAAAGTTAAAGGAAACCTCTGTGGCTAACCTTCAATAAAACTAGGATACTGAAAGGGTTAAAATGTGAGTATGTGAACAAGGTACCCTGATCCAAGCAATGAGGTATTTTATGTGGAATTTCTTGTAACTAATTGTAAGCAGGTGCATTTGAACCGCCGGATGCCAACCTGCCAAAATGTGTCATGGCTCTAAAACGTAGCCAGATCCTAATGCGTGGTGAGGTCTGCCTGGTGCCGGTGAGCTGGAGCCTTTCTGAGATCATGCTCAGAGTGTCTCCATCGCACCAGGGTAGGTGTTACAGAGGCACCCCAACCACTGCCTAGCTGTCGGGGCTTGCTATGGTTGGGGCTGCAGCAGGAATATGCAGGAGTTCTTTCCTCTTCTTTGAGTCCAGCTGCAGTTGGATACCCAGGAATGCCAAAAGGATTCATTCTCCATTAGCAGAAATGACTTTTTGCAGTGGCTTAACTCTGTGTGTGACCTTCTGCCCCAGCAGCAGTGCTGCTACAAAGCACCTCCTGAAACACAGAACCAAAGCTGTGTAAGAAAACGCCTTGTCTTCAAGTTCTCCAAGTTAGCCCCCTGGTGCCACATGGACCTCTTCAGCGTACAAAAGACTGGATGACAAATCAACTGGACTACCTAAAAATACACAGTTGTAACATTTGGTTTATTGGTAATGGCTTGTGATGGCTGAGCTTGCTTGGAGCTGTTGGATTGGCTCCCCTTGATGTCATAGCCCTGCCGATAATGTCCAGTAAATCTGTGGAGCTAACTGTTTCCTTACTGAGTATAAATTCCATTTCATGACAGCAATAATACATTCCAGGCAGTGCATTTCAGGGTGATAATTATACATCTTGGGTGGTTAAAGTTACTCCACCTTAGTTGTGTGAAAAAAAAAATATATAAAAATTGTACCACTGTACTGCTGGCAAAAGGGGAGAATTGCCTGGCTTCCATGAGTTTAAAAAAAAGAAAGAGGGGGGACGGGGAGAGAAGTTTAGTTTTTGGGGTTTTTTGCCATATTTCAGTGAGATTCTGGCTGAAATAAGGGTGGGATTTAAAATGAGTTCAGACTTAGATGTAGGGTCTGTGCCAGTATCTCCATGTTTTTTTAGCTAACCGACCACTGCCAAACCTCACATTTTTTTTTGTGGACCACTGCTTGCCCTTACCATTAAACATTTAATTGAGAACTGTACTACAGAGATACACTGTTTTGTAGGGTTCTAGAGACTGTGACCTCGGAGCCGATTGGTTTTCTGTAGACTCTGTTGTCATAGGATCACAGGAGTAGAAAGGACTTCTAAATGATGGACAAAGAAAGGTAGTATCAGCCGTATTCATATCATGCTTTACATGTTTGATCACTTTTAAAAATGTTTAATGATGAAGAGTCCACAAGTATCCTCATGTGTTTACTCCAGAGCTTCACTGTTCATACTATGAGGAAGCCTTTGCTAATGCATCTAAATCTTTCCATTAATCTAGTCCTATACACCAAGGGCATAGAAAATATGTTATTTCTCTTTGCAGATTTCTTTCGTATATTTTAAGATAATTACCAAGGCCCCTCCATCCTCTTTTCAGTTACCAAACAACCTCCTATCTTTCAATCTTTCCTCTAAGACATATTTTCTAGACTTTTAATCTGTAGTTCTCCTGTGGAGTCTTCGATGCTCAACATTTTTACTCGGATACGGTAGCTGAGGCCTCTCAAGCTCTTAAAGGGGAAGAAAGAGAATCTTCTCTCTTGCAGCCTATGAACCTTTTTTTGTAGGCTGCTCCAGTGTGTCATTTGAACAATATAATTGCTCACCCTCTGATCCACTACATAACCCCTAGTTCTTTCCTACCTCAATACTCCTTAGGTACCTGTTCTCTATCTGTTGTTCATGCAGTAGTTTATTCATGTACAGAGGCTATAAATAGTCCTCTCCTCTGCTGGCAGTGTCCAGTCACTTGCCGATCAGCACCAATGCAGGTGGATTATGGTGTCATTTCTGTCCTCTAGTGCATTAAGATCTTGTCTTGGTGTCATCTTCAAATTTGAAGAATTAGTTGGCTTTGATATTTGAGAAAACCTTTTATTTTTTTCTTTTTTTATTTCTTTCCTGCATCATTAGTGGAAATATTGAGTAATACTTGGTGTAGGAAAGACCCTTTACCCATTGTTTGATCCCTCCTGAAAAGAGAATTGTATTTTCCTTTCACCTAGTCCACGCTTCCATAAATTTCCCTAGAGCACATCATGTCATACTGTCTGGTACATTTCTTAAGATGAGCTATATAACAACTATGACTTCTTTATCCTCAAGCTCTGTTATGTGGTTGTAGGAATTACTTTGGTTTTGCACAGTTTGTTCTGGCAAATGTAAACTGGGTCATGCTTATCACGTTGTTTATTTCTAGGTATTTACAGATGGTTTGTTGCTTATTTGTTCTAGCATTTGTCTGGCAACCTGGAGCTGTAGTGTGAAAATTGCCCGGTCGCTCTTCTGCCTCTTTCTAAAAGATGGACACTCGTTGCCCTTTCCCGGTCTTCTTTTGTCTCACCTCAGAGACATCTTTCTAATGACATCTGTCAGTAGTTCCAAGATTTAATTAGTAATGCATTTTAAAAGTTTTATGCCTGTTGAAATCTCACATGGTCTGAATGCACTAGTCACAATCATTTTAACATGGAAATTGTCCAAACCTTTGCAATCCTCTTGTTTTATTTGGAGCTCATGCCTCCTGTGTTTGAAGGAATCAGTAGTCTGATTTTTCTGGGGGAAAAAAAAAAAATCTTCTATGGCTATCTAGGTAGAATATTTGTGGATTTATAAGAAATCAACCATATTTCTATTAGATCTGACCTACGAGAGAGAGAGAGAGTAGTACAAAGAAACAGCCTGGGTTCTAAGTGAAAGTTAATACAAATCGTTCTCCCTGCATTTTCCAAGAGAACTGAAGTAAGAATCATATGTATGGGCTGAATTTACAGTTTTACTTACTGTATGACCTAAACATTGTTTGGAACATGAGGGAGCTAAGACATGAAACATTCACTTTCCAAATTTACAAAGGTTTTAACAGAATACCTGCTAACCTGAGGTCTGTCTATCACTGCTATGCTTCTAAGAAATACTCTGAGATCTTGCTAATTGACTAAAAAGCACCCCTTGAATTACAGAAAATTGACTAAAAAGCACCCCTTGAATTACAGAATATGTGTTGGACTTTGCAAACCTATAGAATGAAGAAACTGCCACTTATGCCTTGTGGGATCTTTCTGCATATATGGGCCGAGGGATCTGTATGCTGGATCCAGGGCATGTCCATTGCTACTTCTTGCATTCATTTTGCCCATTCACAAACATCAGAGGAAATTTTACTTGATGTGACAAGGCTTTAAAAACAAAAAATACGTTAAATAAAAGGAAGACAGCCACCACCACCACCTTCAAGCTGAAAATAATACCAACCAGATGAAGATTCTGGTGCAACCAGGAACCATGGAGTAGTGTTCTCATACCATATATTTTCCTACTCTCCAAATTACTAGGATTGTATCACAAATACTACTGTAACTGTTTAATTTTACTTTCCTTAAAATCAAATGTTTTACTCTATTTTCAGAGGCTGCATACCTATGTATTGCAGTCTCTGAAGAGATCTACTCCATAAGATTCCTTTGGCTTAAAATACTACATTATAGAATGGTCTCCAAGTCAGTGTTATCTGAGAAAAGATTTGGTGGCACTTGTTAATTCCGAGTCTCCTATTACTGTAGTTTCAGCTGTGAAAGGACACAGTTCTCTGAATCAAATTCAAGAGCTGTTTCAACTTGGGCCTCATGTCTGATCTTGTCCTGAGATCATGCTGTCCCAAGCGTGGTTGTCTCTTTGATTACAACTGTACTAATAAATAATTTCCAGGAAAGTGTGTTTCAATTTATCTCTTAACAGCTTACTTCCAACATCAGTGCTTAAATGCAGCAAATGGTGATAGTAGCTATAGTTAGAAAACATTTCTCCTGAAGAACTTTATTAGAATCCGGCATCTTCCCAAAACTGAGTTTTGTTTGCTAGGAATCTCAGAAAGCCATTGCCAAAAAATGTATTTTGCAATCTTTTAGAGCCAAACTGGGATTAAATAGCAGTCAGGGAATCGTGCATCAAAACAGGAAGCTGGGTACAAGTTGACAAGGAGAGCGCGGCTCTGCTGATTTTAGACAGGCACATCTGATGAATGTGTTTTCTCTGCTGCTGTCCCCCATCGTGTTGAGCTGCTGAACCAAAGTGTGTCAGAAGCAGGGTCATGACACTGAGGTGCTGCGACTGCTAACTGGCCAGGGGCAATCCTACCTTTACTCCAAGAACTGCCCTGGAGTCAGGGTTGCAGCTGCATCCAGATGATCCCACGCCTTCACCTATGTCTCTGCTGCAGCCGCACCTATGTCCATGTGGTAAGAACTTCTCAGAAGAAAAAATAAATGGTGAAGGAAGGTGGAAATCTGTCCAGCAACAAAATTCAAGGAAGGCAAGGGATGGCAGTTGAAGAAAGGAAATGGGTCAGTGTGGAAAGGGGTCAGGGTGAGGAAGGCAATGGAAGCAGGAGCCAACGGCACATCATTCGACTCAAGGTTTAATCATGCTATGGTAGTATCATGGGATGTAATGGTAAAGATGGAGAAGGAAGGGATGTCGATGTCCCCTTCCCAGCTACCTTCTGTAGCTTCCTCAGTAAGCATGTGTTGTTTGTTAAAACAAGAAAACAAGTCTATCCTTGCATATCAGCAGCAGAACAGGCTCCATTGGCAGCAGTAAGTTAGTGGATGCAAAAGTCCACAGTCTCATAACAGGATCCACGGCTGACTTACAGCAGCTGGGAATCAGGCCCATCTGCTGAGGCTGTGGGAGTCTGGTAATTTTGTTTACAGGAGACTAAAGATTTTCAGAATCTATTTCTGTCCAGTCTGAGGATATAATGAGGGACACGGCTGGTCCCACACTACACGTCAGCTAATCTCTCTATCTAGAAGCCGTTTGATTTTTAAATCAGTTCAATGTGCAAACCTGGTTGCATAGTTTTTTCCTGTCACTCAGGGTCATAATCTGCCTTAAAATTCAAATTTTCCCTCATAAAAGAACAATGAGTTGGACAGGTTGTTTAAATTATAGTTTTCCTGTTCCTGGGAAAATGAAGGTTCAGAAGTTATAGTGTGCAGGTGGAGACTTTTTTTTTTTTTTTTTTTTTGCCTACAAGCCAGTAATTAGCACCTTTGCTTCATGTTAGCCTTCAGCATGTGGACCTTATTGCTTCATCAAGTGTCTGAGGTCCCAGATGGCTTTCATCAGCTGAATACCACTATTTGACAATGAGGGGGGAAAAATCAAGTTTTGCTAGCAGCAATAATCAGGTTCCCTTGCCCCTACCTCTTTCCCCACTTGACCTCTCCATCAGCCATCTTCTCTTCCTCTCCCTTCCCAATGAAAATAATGTGGATGACTCCATGACTTCTATATAAATCAAGAATGGTCTGGTGTCATAGGAGAATAAAGAGAAAATAAATGTTGACACCTGAGACTACCTCAGCTTCTCCAACTGAATTTGTGACTATAGGTGAGAAATTAATTTTAGGAGAAGTAAGGGTATAGCTTGAAAGAGTAGTTTGTAAGTTCCTTGTCCAACTTCTCCTGAGGGCTACTGAAACATTCCTATTCCCTAAGCATCTTCTAAATGTAGAAACTGTCTTTCTTAGGAGCTGGATTGTGTTTTTATCATTTGTTAAACAGAAACAGACACTGAACACTTTGCTGGTCTGTGGAGTCTTCTTGTAAGGGACTTTGGGGCTTTTAGCAATTATCTAGAAATGTCCTCTGTGTTCTTGTGGTAACACTCATGCCAAAGATATCAGGTCTGTCTCATCACAAGATCTGTGCTCCCCAGCAACTGGATCAGGCCCATCATATATTCCACGTTCAAGAAACAGTTCTCAGCTGGTTTGAGCAGAGGGGTTATGACTTTTTTGTACCCTCCTCCCTTGCTCCCTCCACCCCCCCATCAGCTGCTAAGTCAAACACTGAGAGTGATTAATGATGACAGAGATTACTGTGAGCATAAAGTTCAAGAGCTGAGCTGTTTATTTGTTTAAGAAAGTTGTTTTCTGAGTGTTTCTCTATATAACTAGCTGCATGCTTAGAGTGAAATACCCCAGCACAGTCAACGGTTTGTATGAATATTGTTTTGACAGCAAAGAATGCTTGTAAACATCCAGGATGGAGAGGGGAAATATTCAGTGCCTTAAGACTCGTTCTGTTTTCATGTGATCTGTTCTCGTATCAGTGGTGTGTGAGCAAATGCCTGTCGAATAAAATACTGAGGAGACACTGTTTGTGAAAGTAGACCCACTCAGATGAGTAGTGCTAGAACATAGGCAGGAATTCAGAGGCAGCTTCTGTCCATCAGTAAATAAGCATTAAATGAAACCCAATTTAAAAACTTTCAGTTACGGGAGTAAAATTGGGTTCTTTAAGTCCAAAGCATAAGACAGGGGATGGCTGTATCCTTGCAGTGCCCAGGAAGGAACTCTGCATAATGCTATCACTGACAAGCTAAGTCAGAGTTACATAGCTGGCTGCATGTATGTCATCCTGTTTCTCAAAAAATTTGAGTTTAGTTTCTCTGGAACTTTGCTTCATCTTCTAACACCTAGGACCAAAGTTGTTCATTAGCTATGCACCTGCAGTTCCTACTGATCTTTCAATTACAGCTGTTTCTGAGGTCAAGACTTAACTCATGGGCTGTAGAAGTAGAGCTTTTGATTATGTCCCAGGAGCTGTGAAGGCAAAGTGAGCCTTGAACTCAGCATTCCTCCTGGCTAGACACTGTTGTTTACTAAGTTTGGCTTAACGACTTAGATCTGCTTATAATTGAAATACATTTTAGCTGTTAATCAAAATAAATTAACAAAAGGAGGGAAAACAGAACCTGCCCAAATCACTATCAGGTGAATCTAACTTCTTTTCTTCACACCTCTGCACTTGATTATTTTGTTACAAATTTGCAGCAAACGTTCTGGGAAAGGGAATAGTGTTTAAATTATTGCTTCCTTTATAAAGTTATCCCCATGATACACGCATCAATTTTTTATGAGAGCAGTTCCTTTGAAAATTATCTGCTTGTGTTTTCTTTCTTTCAAAATTTATTCTATTTATGAGAACAAACTGATTTTTCATCATGACACTCTTTTCTCCAGAGAATAGCATTGTTTTTCTTTTATTATTTTCTGGTTCAGTCCATTTAAGTCATGCTCCTCCTCCACTTCCTTACTGCTTTAAGCAGAGTCAGGGGTTAGTTAAGGAAAGTTGTGTCTGAGTTGTGTCCAATTTTAAGCTTCTGACTCAAAAAACCCCCACCCTCAAAAAAACCACCCTTGATGTCTTGTTCTTAATGGGTTGATTGCCAGATTATTTCTTTAGAATTATAGCGCTTGTTTCCTGTTTTCAAAGGCTAAAATCAGCCACTTAAGCATGACTAAAAAAAACCCAGGGTGCCTAAATTAGTTTGCATAGTTAGAGCAATAACAGCTCTATCAGACTGCAGGTGTCACAATACCCACACACACACACACACACACACACGGAGAAAACTTAAAAACAGGAGTCAGTCTTACTGAACCCAAAGGAATCTTCTTTAGCAGAGTTCATGCTTCTTAGCTCATGAGGTCAGGCTGTAGAAAAGCAGCTGACTCTATGATATTGAAGGCTCCGGTGGTTTTCCTGCAGGAATAGATGGATGACCTGGTTGTTTTATATTGCTGACTTTGTCCATTAAAACAGCAAAGTAAAGCTGGTTTTCCTCATGTGGGTTTCTTCTTAATGAAACTTGTTCCTTGTCATCAAACGTATTTGTATGTTTTTTCCCCCCAGTCTCCTTTTTCTTAATAGTCTCTGAATTTCCTGACTTCCTGATTTTGGTTGTCAGGATACAGTTCATCCAAGGCCAAAGTGCTCTGACACAATCCATGCCAAAAATAAGGGGGAAATAAAACAATTTAGTAGACTCTATCTATAACATCATTTCAGTGCAGTGTTTAATTCCTATTTGAATTCCCCAAATTCAGAAGAATCAGGAAGAATCAGAAATATTTTCAGATAATAAAATTCAGGCCTACTATTGATGCCACATTTCAGCTTTAGTGACTGAGTTCTGGGGTGTTTTGTAGGAAGTTCTACTTAGGTCAGTCCTCAGAATTTAATTTTCAAGAGAGGAATCACATCTCCTATATCTTTACAGAACAGTCTGAACACACTTCCTCCCACATATAGGTTATACTTGGGCTTCCATGATATTTTTATTTTTTTTTCCTACAGGTGACTTTGTCTTCATGTCTTCAGAATTATCAGGATGAGAAACATAGACATTCATCCAACATCACATAATTTTATCACTGTTATGATCAGATTCTGACAACTCATCACATAATTTAAAGATAGCTTGAGTCTACCATTTCCCCACTCTTTCTGCAGCCGTAGCACATATGTCATATATTTGTAGACAGAATAGCTTGCTCATCAAAAACTAAATCCTTTATATGAGAAAACGAAAGCTCAGAAAGAATAAATTGCAACAGGAAAGAATATTTTCAGAGAGCTTTTGTTATGTGATAGTAACTTCTTTGAAAAAGTTGTTTCACTTTTTTTTATGACCTGTTTATAACTGCAGAAGAACTGTAGAAGAAAAATGCTGACCACTGTGCATTTCTCCTGATCTGTCTCCTGATAAGAGAGATGGCACCAATATCAGACAGACCAGAGAAGCTGTTTTCCACAAAATCACATGCAGGAGTCATTTGCCTGACTTACACAATTCCTATGTATATTGTGCTCTAGATATCACTTTCTAAATTAAAACTCTTTTTTCCCCCAAAACATCCTTTTTACAGGTTATATACATACTTTGATTCCAAGTAGTTTGATTTCTGAATTATCTATTCAAATAGATACAAGAACCCAACTGAAATATTTCTTAGCCAGGTTAAAAAGGTAGCTGTACTAACAAACTTACCTGGCACCCCTGACTAGAATCAAGCTACATATTCATATCTTTACATGTTCAATTTCCTGTTAGTTTAGAGTTGAAAAAGACCTATCTTAAGTAAGTGCTGTTTGAAACATGGCTAAAATCTCACAAGAAATTTGAGTTCAGTAAAATTCTCCTATTTCAGATTTGAATTCTATTTCATTTTGCTTTAAGCTCACTTAAAGCCACTTCCAGACTGTTCCTCAGTTTGACTTGGATTTCTAGACCTGAGCTCCTGATGCAAACTCAACCCAAAAGCAGCTAAGAACATCCCGGTCTGTGTTCACTAAAAGCCCTGGTCACTTTGAATCCCCTGTGCAGGGGAACGTAGGTTGCTTTGGATTAGCTACTTTCCAGCAGTTTCTCACCTGCAGGCCACATCTGTCTAACTCATCAGCAGAAATGGGCATATCTGTGCCCAGGAACAACCTGCTTTGAGATGTTTGTGGAAAAACTAGGAAATCCCTGTCACTCCCTATTACTATTAGGCAATCACTTTCCCTGGGAACCTGCTCTTGCTGGAGCAGACAAGCTGTCAGCCCTGCAAGTGGTCTTTTTGTTTATGTATCTTTTCTGTTCCTCTGTTTACTTAAAGGGACAGAATTGTCAGCTCTTTTAAGGCTGGGCTGTGTAACTGATGGCCTATCCACCTCAGACATGCATTTTTTATTTTTACTTTTTTTTTTTTTTTTTTTAAAAAAAAGAAGAATCTTATCCAAACACTAGTGAAATGGGCAGATTTATGAAAGCAAAGAAGAGCAAAGTGGAAAAGGAAGTTTATGTTTTTTGTAGAGACTCGCTGCTGTGTAAATGCACTGAAAGAATCTCTTGGCTGTTTGGGCTTTTGCATAACAGCTAGAGACGCAGAGCAATTAGATTTTCTAAGTATAAGCAAGAAAATCTGTTTTGTTTATACAGAAAAGTCCCCAGAAGAGAGGCAGGAGCGGAGACATAAGTAATAAGCACATATGTTTGGAAAGAGTATAATGTACTTATAAATATTATAGTGGCGTCGCTATAGTTAAGAGTCTGGCAAGATTTCTGCTGTAAACCCTTCTTGTCAGAGGTTCAGGACGGAGCTGTAAAAATTCCAGGCTGCAGCTTGGCATGTCAGGGCTCAAGGCAGGAGCACAGGTTTCCCTCCTGCCCTCTCCATAAATTGGCACGAACCTGATTGTCCGCAGGGAAGTGAAATTGGGCAGAGCCCTCGCCTTTCTCTCTGCAAAGCAGATGGTTTGTATTCCTGTCTTGTCAGAAAAGCCAGGATACTGAAAATGCACTGGGACATCAGTTTGTACTGCAGAAAGGAACGCCAGTGTGTTGAGGTATGGTAGATAGAAACAAACAACGCAAATGAGTGAATCCTTTCATGTTTGGACCCAGACTGCGTGTCTCTAAACATTTTGTTTCCCAAAGAGAAGATCATGCAACTTTTTAGGAAGTTGCCTTTATAGGCAAATGCTACAAAGAGAATGTAAACCAGTTAATGATTTTTAGAACTGAACATTTCTTGAGTCTATTTGTGGTTTACTGGTTGTATTTCGTTGGTAGTTGAACTTAATGACAAAAGGAAGCACCAAGATCTGTTCTTGATCCACAGACTGTATGGCTGTGATGGTTTTGTGTATTAGCTGGCAAATCTGGCATTGACCACAAAGGCAGACTTGACTAGGAATAAAAAGGAATTCATCTGCAATAAATTTAAGCGATCCAACCAGTGAGAAAAAAATTAAATTTACATTTGGGCAGTGCATATGCTCTTTAAATTAAACAAAAAAGTAATCAGAAAAAGTCCACTGTGTTCTGCTCTACCTTAGGATTCCTGCACACAGTATCTGAGCTTGATCTTTACCAAACAGGAGCTGCAAACCCACATGCAAAGGATAAAACTGAACGCTGAAAGTTTTTATATAGGATACATACGCACTAAACACATTGATAACTGTAATTATGCAGGGATTTAGGGACCTAGTTTTGGGTCTAACATTTCATGTGAATGTCACCTGATCTGGTCCGCAGGGCTTATGTGCATATTACTAGTCATTAAATTATCACTGGTATCGTTGCCTTTTGGTAGTGGCTAAAAAGGAATGAATTCTACTCAGGTATCAGGTTGACACGAGCAATGCCACAAGAGACATCTTGAACTGCTAAGACAAAAGAAAAGATCATCAAGACAATAAATCAGTAAGTTATGTAGAATGTTTCAGCTGTGCCAAAAAAGACTGTAGACTACAAAACATGTGTTTTTACCATGATGGTTGCAAAGAAAATTTAAGCTGAAAAATGGAATGCCATTCATTAATTTTACTATAAATGGTTAGTCAGGCAAAAAGTTAATTTGCTGAAGGGACAGTCCCTTGTGCTTCCTTGCCCACTGAAGAAGTTTGGTGCCTTTAGGCCAAGCTTTGTACTGGTGTACATCCTGTGCAACCCCCCCTCAGCTGAGTGGTACAGGGTACAAGGCAGTGCTGGAATTGTTCCCTGGGATTCAGTCTGGCCCCAAGTAAATGCCACCTGGAGAAGCTATGGTGTCCAGTGAGGTAGTTTCATTGTGAAGTGAGGAAGTAAGTCAAGAGAAGTTGCAATTGGTCTAAATTTCCCATTAAAGTGATATATGTATTCTGATTAAATACAGAAAATTTGGACCCAAGACTAACTGTGTCCAATCTACACAAAATCTATTCTGCAAAACAGTGGGACATGTAGAAATAAATTGCGAAGTAGGGCATAATAAAGCTGTTGATTTTAGCATAGATGTTTATGGATTAGATGCCTTGTTTCTGCCCGTACAAGTAAAATAATTTGAGAGAAAAGTCTGCTCTTTTCTGCTTCACAATAGTTCCACTCAGTATTCACTCCTTCCTTATATTGGAAAGGGGAAGCCTTTGAGTCCAAGGTAAGGCTCTTCATGGTCTTTTAAAGTAAAGACTTAATCACTATCTGTAAGTACCTACGTAGATCAATGCTTTTTAATTTTGAATAATGAAGGGGAAAAGCTATGTTAATACAAAGAGGAAATAAGGAACATATTTTCAAAGGTGAGGGTAATTATCCATTGGAACAAATTACCATGGGGATTTGATGGATTCTCCATTCCTTGAAGTCTTTAAATCAAAAATGAACATCTTTTTAAGACTACGATCGAAGTCAACTTGGAGTTATGGGTTTGCAAGAATCACTGGGTGAAATTCAAAGGCTGGTGTTATGCAGGTCAGATGAATAGCTCATAACTATCTGTCTTCTGGCCTTAATAATTCCTATTGCTAGAGGGAGAAGAGGTATTCATGCTCTTGATCTTGTACCAATAGCTAGAAGTGGCTGCAGTCCCATGTCTGAATTTCAAAAATAGAAGGTGAACTTTTGGAATAGTAGCTGACTTCACTTTGAAATACTTTTGTGTAGCTCTGTATACATCTTCATTCATGTCACTGGAAAAATATCAGTGGAATTCAGCACATGTTTTCCAGGAGATAACAAAGAAAGATAAATAGATAGATAGATAGAATGTTTTTTTATTTTTTATTTTATTTTTTTTTAAATCAAAGAATCTCCTTGGAACTGCCTGGCTTGGCTCTGTGCTTTAGTGACAATTATAATTCCAGTGGTAACTACTCATTCCTTTTACCTAGTTTACTTTGGAGGGACATTGACCATATGTAATATTTAAGTTGCAAATAGCTATAACCATATAGCTAAAACAGAAATTACACTCTCAAAAATACATATGAAGGTGTGGAAATTCGTTTTTCCCTCTGTAACTAAACTGCAGCCAGATCATGTCTAACATTATCCTCATTGCTAAGTAGGAGCACTTTGTGTGCACGTGAGTACATTTGTATGCGTGCACGAATGCATGCATGTGAATGATGTGTAATTTCATGGAGAGAGAGAAACCATGGAAAATCCGATCCAGTACTGCTGAATTCCTGGACAGGTAGCCCATGCATCAATCTCTCCTCACTTCACATTCTCAGGACAGTTCAATGTGCCTGAGGCCTCAGAGGAATTTTTCTCATATGCCTCCAATGTTTTTATAAGACTGCCTTGGCAGGAAATACATATGTTCTTAATAATGATTAAAAAGAATAAATTCACCTTTCAAAATCAAAGTGCAAATAGCATAGCAGGTGTAATTGAGGCAAATGATTATGGTACTTATCTGTCTTTACAGAAAAAGCTCAAGGGAATTTCTATCTCCACAAGGATAAAATATTTTTAGAGGATCTTGAGTATACAGTTTGCCAAGAATTCAAGGCCGACTGTAGAACATGCCATTCAAGCAATGAATGAGCATTCAACTGAGGCAAAGAACAAGTTTTTAAAAAAAGAGAAAAAACCCCAGAATTTGAAATAACCTGGGTATAAACTCTACGTGTGAAATCCAATGAGGCAAGTTAAATGAAACTTAATATTCAGCATGGGATATATTCAGCACTTCAAATACAGGAAGAAAATGGTGTTTATGATCAGATGGTTAGCCTAAGGACCACCTAATGACATGCTTTTTCACATGATCAAATAAGGAAGATAAGGAATACACACTTTACATGGAAATCTAAGTATCTTTAAGTAGCATGTAGGTAGCTCTTAGTGGAGATCTTTGGGGTAAGGAACTCAGTCTCTATAAGCCTCATGCATATTTCTGTGATGTCGTGAGAAATCCTGGCTCCTAGCACTCTCCAAAAGTAGGTTTCAGATCAGACTCTCACCTTGTATCACCTTGTCCCTTCCAGCTGGCAGTGTACGATAGAACAGTTAGAAAGAAAATAAAAGAGGATCAGACAAGTTTAGGCTCAAAGCAGCTCATTTGACCAGCTCTTTCCTCCAAACTGGAGTAAAGAGGATGGAAGGAGAAAATAACATGTTGTTCACAGATTTCACAACTCCAATTCATGGAATATTTGTTATAATTATTTATTTTATTTGCCTATCACCATAGCAGCTGAGTCCTTCATGTATTAAAAAAAAATTAGAAACACATTGGGGCCACATTTCATGAGCTCTTGAATGTTACTTTCTGGTGTATAATTGTTTCTCCTTCATTGACTAGTAATTAAGCTGCAGTATGCCTAGGCTTGCAAATCCAGCAAACTTGGAAAATTCCTTTAATTTTTAAAGTTTGTTTGTTTGCCAGGCAGTTTTTTCCTCCAAGCTTGTCCAACTTTGAAAATTATAACGTAAGTAAAACCAAAAACATAAGTGTTATGGATCGCTGAGGGATTACCTTACCACATTAGTGTTCAATAATGCTCACTGCCCTTCTTCAGCACATGAGGCTCTGGATTCAGTGGGGACCTGAAACGGGGCTGAAAGTTTGGTAGAGAGAGAGCAGGCTCTTTCTCAGGAGGCCAGTCAGTATTTTCAAAGATAGATTTTTTTTTCCCCCAAGCACACAGACTCTACAACAGTTTCTGTTAAACAAAAGGGGTAATCTTCCCCCCAGCTGTTATGTTTTGAAAAGCTAGGGAAAAAACCCACCAACCTCCATAATTTTCAATCCCATCCAATGGAAATGCTTCCAAAATTTTTTAACTTGTTGCATTTTGCTGCTTTTCTAGCTTCTGTAAGCCAAACTCTGCCTTTGTGGTATGAATATTGTATAAACTAGTGAGGCATGCGATGCATATAAAGGGGAGAGAAAAAACTGTAAAGTGGGGCACCTTACTACTATGTAAAAGCTTTTTCAGGGGAGGCAGTGCTTTGCAACATACGCATTTGCCAGACCATGCTCTGGTGACAGACCCTCGGAATGTGCCATTTTGCTTAGCCAAGAGGTTAGGCATGCTTGGGATGAAAACGAGTTTTGCTGGAGTTAGCACAAGAACTGCCACAAACCAAGCAAACCAGTGACACAGGTAGTTTCCCATTTTTCTCTTTGGTGAGGAAAATGAACATGAGCTCCCAAGCTCTGAGTTGCTTTAAGCCTAAAAGTGTAGTGTAATCCTGTTAACACAGTGAAGTGCAAAAAGGGTGGTCAACTGCGGGGGTAGGCTGCTGATGGAGGGCTGCTGAGTTTTTTCTCTCCTGAAACCTTCACTTGCTCTCCAGGCTGAATGGTTGTGATTTTGTTAGACTCACTTGACCCAAGGGATGGGGGCCCTGCGCAACTCCCTGCAGAAGAACCTGCGGGACTGAGGGTGAGGACTGGCTTCAGGCAGAGTTTTCCAATCTTCAGGAAATGAAGATTTAGCGCCTTGGAGCCCTGGGCAGGAGGATGGATCTTGCCAGAAGCGATGGGAGCCGGGAGGCTGGCCTATCTGGGTGTGGGGTCCGGGGATCAGGTGGGCTTGCGGGGAGGGAGCTGTGCCGGTGGCCGAGCCCTCTCCCCTTGATTTCTCGCCCTCGGTACCTCGGTGCTCTCACGATGCAAAAGCGTTTCCAGATGAATGGATCATGTCCAAGTGTTTGCCTTTTGGCTATTAAGGCTGTGAGAGCAAACAAGTTTTCTCATGGATAACTAACTTCCTTTGATTCCCTCCCCCCCCAGCCCCCAGAAAGTCGCTTCTTGTTTGTCATGCCATGACAACATCACCACGCTATCCAGAGCGAGTGTGTTAATCCAGGAAGGGACAAATCCTAGAGGCTCGACTGGCAATTTTTAAACTCCAGATGGCCATTCTCCAACTACCTGTCGGCTTGAATAGGAAATAAGTCTCCTGACAGGCTCACTTCCTTCCGTTTGCATTGTTTTCAGCAAAAATAGATTTTTAATAACTCCCATAATAACGTTCCTGCAAGGTGCGGCCTGCAAACGTTAGCCTGAAACAGGACAAACATATTGCAAAGTCTGTTGACTTTTCACCTATCGGTGGCCCAGAGCCAGTGGGCTGCGGCTCATTATTAACAATAAAATAGGAAGCAACCTTAGATTAAATATTGCTAAGAAGTGTCCACTATCCAAAATTTGGGCACAGAACTTCAGCTGCTGCAAATTAGCTGAGGATCTGCTCAGAGTGTATAAAAAAACGAATTTTGTCACTGATCTTTTCTAATTCATCAATTCCTCTTTATATCGTGTTTCTTCTCAGATGTTTCAGACCTATTTGCTGTGCATTAATGTATCACAGCTGAGAATGTGTGGAGTTGGCATTGGCTTTGTGCAGTTTGCTTTGAAGCTGATTGTTACTTTTCTTCAATGACTGCTTCACTGGGCAGCACTTATATTTTCTCCCACCATGCATATACTGTCGTACCTTACGCCAAACTTTAGCAGCATTTCTGAAAATTACCTTATATGAGGCACTGGTACTGGAATTCAAAATCTGCACTTCAGAGGGCACTTCTAAGCTCATCCAATTTTTCATTCTCTCCGATACTTCCATCATTTGTGCCAAGAATTTGATTACAGCCAGTATGTGTGGCCTCCCATCCTAGAGCTTCTGGGAGTTGAGATTATTCTGTCCTGTCCTGTCCTGTCCTGTCCTGTCCTATCCTGTCCTGTCCTATCCTGTCCTGTCCTGTCCTATCCTACCCTATCCTATTGTTTTGCACTGTGGCCAATAAAGCATATTTTAAATGACAATGATGAACTGTATGTATTTACTAAAATTTTTGGTTGCAATAATAATGATTTTTTTTGAGCCATTATTTCATTTAGAGACAAAACAAGATTTAGAGACAAAACAAGACAGATCAAGACATAAAAAAGAAAATTGTTTTCAAGCCATCAGTCTCAGTATTCCTATACTTTGAATTTTGGTAGACTTCACTTGCTAGTTTAAACAGAAGCATTACCAAAATTGTGGAGTCCTCTCTCCTCCCCAAGATTCATCCACAACTGTGAATCAAATCCAGCAACTCTAACATTTTTGTCCTTTATACCTTATATATACGCATGTGTGTGTGTGTATATACGTAAAAGTTTCCAAAAGTTTCAACAGTTCCCTACATTGGAGTATAGTTTTCCATAAGACCAAATCAGATCCAGTAGCACAACCTGGTAGAAATTGTTCCTTCACATTACAGTAGCCTTCCTGTGAGTTAATTACACTTTTCCACAGATAGTTGTTTCTTTCTAAAGTCTGTGAGGCTTTCCATATGTTCTCACTAGCTCACGTTGTATCTGGGGATTTTATTTTGGTCTATATATAGCAAGTAAATAGTCCAGATATACTCAGATTTGTTTTGAAAACTTTAGTCTGGCTAGAATGAAGGCTATGACATTTAGAAGTGAATTTATGAAGCTAGGAACAACAGCAAGGAGCAGCTGGGAAAAGATTCAGGAACAGAAGTATTATCTCTTAACAGTCTCCACTTGTACAGAATGCTGATTACTTCAGCAAAAAAAAAATAAATCCATGCCCAACTATCACTTGATCTTGGAGCAAGCAGGATTGAAAGAAAGGGGTAATGGTAGGCTGGGAGTGTTGGTTGAAGTGCTAACTGTGGAGTACTTTGCTGGGGATCGTTTCTGTGAAACCATTCATTTAATTTACAAAATCACTGGCATGGCTACATGTCTGCAAGCACCCCCCTTGCAGTCTACCCGGGGGTTGTATATGGTGTGCAACTACACACGTATGCTGTGCAGGGGAAAGCGTGTGGGACAGCTGGACAGAGAGCAGAGGGGACAACCCCAGGAGAGACACTGTCAGAGAAGTAGGCATCAGGAGAAAGATAAGAGAAATAGCTGCTGTGTGTAGCAGGACTGTAGAAGTGGGGTAGGAAACCACACTGGGTCAGGCTGTGTCACTGGGAGAAAGGCTGAGGACACAAGAGGGTGGACAGAGTGGTTTCTTACACATTAAATGAAACCGGTGAGTGGGAGGGTGATTAGAAAGAGAAGCTCCAGGAGCAGATGATGTGGCAGGAGGGGAAGCATTATTTAGAGGCAGATAAACAAAGTTATAGAAGTCAGGAAAGCAGTGTTGAGTTTGTTTAGGGGAAGGTATGATGGCAAAAAGTTAATTAGAGAATCTTCAGCTGACATTTCATATCATAACTGATAGCTCCAAAGTGATTTTTGCTCATGAGGAGAGGTCAACTATACATAATGCAAAGTGAGTTTGTAAAACTTAGTGATGACTACTGATGTTTTCTTTTGCATTTGTACTAAATCTAAGGCAAGGTTTATATGGCACAGGATGAATTTGAAAAAATATATGGCAATTGGAGTAGGTTTTATCCTTCAAAGCCCCTACAGCTGTGTACAAAGAGAGCCCATGCTGCTATGATAGCACATAGTTGCTCCAAACTCATGCCCTAGCTCCAGACCTGGTCTTTCCAGTTTATACAAGGTAGCCCTGAACCTCAGAGCTATCTTCTCCTATCTGCCCTATATAGACATTAACTACACATACACTAATCTGCCTCTGTCAACTTATATGGAGTATAAGCTTCTGATGCCTTTCAAAGATGCATCCAGCCTTAAACATTGTTCTCTCTCTCTGGAGTGTTAAAAGGAAAGTGTTAAAAGTGCCCTAGAACTTTTGTAAAAGCATTTTAGTTCTTGTTTTGTGATATTTTTAAAACATCTAAATGATTAATATTGATAAGTGTTACAATGATATTTACAATTTTCTTTGAATGGTAGAGTTGAAAATAATATTTATAAAAAAAGTGAATTTGTTGTGTAATACAAACAGTGTTAGTTCAGCTACTGAAAAACCAAACCACTTTTAACAAAACTTTAATTGGGTTTTAATTTTGAGCATTCCATTTAAACTGGTAACAAGCCTTCTTCTTTTGTACTCCACATGGCTCTCTTACAAGCTTTTGTGGCATTTCTGGTGAGGAGTAAGACTGTGTTTCCAATGATTCACAATTGGATGGTGTCAGTCCAGAATCTGATCATCTCTACACATTTAAGTTCTGACAAAAGTCTGAAAGTTTGCAGTAATTATAAATACTCATATGGACAGAAGACTAATTTATATTTTTGTGTCACAGTCAGTGCCTCAGTGGCACTTTGGTCTGGATTTAGTTGAATATAGCAACCAATTAAAAGGATTGTACCCAACAGATTAGGTAACATTCACAACATAAAGTTTAGTAAAGAAATGTAAGGAGACAGCCAAAAACCTCAATTAAAAGCAACTTAATATGGCTGTCAAAACAATCCATGCATTTAAGCTCAAGTAGGTAAACGTTTTGGGCTATAGGCACAATGGGAAAAGACTAATTAAGGAAATGAGGTAGATTTCTTAATATTATACTAGTGACATAAAAACTTGCTCCGTGCCAGCCCTTCCATATGAAACACTTTGTTTTCCTGGAGCTCCAAGTGACTGTTACTTCACTTACTTCACTTTTAACCATATACTATCTTTGTGTAGTCGTTCAAGTGGGCTCTGTGAAACTGACTGCACAAAGTATACATGTAGGTATTCCATGCATATGTGTCCATATGTGTTCATAGGTCTGCATCTATGCAGAGACAGAGGATGAAGGATCTTTTGGACTGGAAGGGCAGCTGTGACCCCAACACATGATGCGCAGTGAGGCTGAAGTGATCAGCGCTGAGGGGGAAGCCAAAGCCCTTGATAAACATCCACACACTTAAATGCCTGCACACACTTCTTCCATACGACATTTGATAAGTGCTCAATGTTAGGAAGAGTAAATAACTGGGCAAATGGAACTGTAACAGAAGCAATTTTTGTGCTCTGAGTAAGAATCATAAGGTTAAAATACTGTATGAGAATGAAAATATATTGTAGATTATCACCTCAAATTTTGCATTCATAGTTCTTATGGATAGAGAGAAAGAATATGCTCTTGTCTTTTCACTCCCTATGTGGGACATTCCATTGATTTTCATCTACTAATTCCTACAGCCTACAACATAAATAAAATTGCAGCATCTCAGTCTTTGGGGTTTAGTGGGGTTGGTTAAGTGGGTTGTTTTTTGCTTTGTGATTTTTACTTTTGGTGTTTTCTTTGTCCTTTGTTACAAAGTCTTATTTGTATTTATTTCATTTCCTAGATAACAAAAACTACCATATAATTAAGGTCATTTGACTATAACCAAGAATTCAAAAAAGGTGAGCGATGAGGAATGTGTGATTAATGCATGTATGAAAAAGAGTCATACCCTTTTCCTCTCTTATCAGCTTTTAATCCCTCTGACGTACTTAGCTGGCTCCAGTTGATGTCACTGGTAGTTTTATGTGGCCTATGAATTCTTCAAGGAGCAGTTTCCAATTCCCTTGAGTTAGAGGAAGGGGAAAGAACAGAAGTGCTCTGCAATAAAAGTGCTATCACTTGAATACTAACCATAAAGAGTGTGTAATACCTAATGTTCTCAACAGTAGTATTTTAAACAGGCGAAGTTAGATCTGAGAGCCATGAGATGGGGAACAGATTTTCCAAAGAGGATAGCAGCAGATAAACCCATGTCAGGATGCAACTAATTATGATCATACAAAGCCTAAACAGCTAATGTTCTAAGACTTAGTGGAAGTTAGAAAAAGAGCTGGAGAGAGAACTAGTGAAAAAAAAAGTGGCATCTGTCACCTGATGTATAGGCAATATAGTGCAGTCACTTCATACCTCCCTCCAAAGAATGAGTGGGAAAAAATGACCTCATAAGGCCTGTATCCTTCTGAGAGATTTTCATGTATCTTGGGGAAAGTGCCAAGTACACTGGAAGTGGAGGAGTGTTAGTTGTCTCCAAAGAGCCAAAAGGAAATGGAGAAAAGGGATAAACTGGCCCAAACAAGAAGACAAAATTACAATTTTGTGTCAGGTCGTTCTAGGTCTCATTGACCTTGGCAGTAATGCAGGGGTCATTTTTTATATGAGTGAACTGTCCTTGAATAATTTCTCCAACATCTACAAACAAGCTTTTCTTCCACATCAAACATGCTTGTCATGTTCTCCTTTCCAAAAAATGACAAATAAAAAGGATTTTTTTTCTTTTATATGCTGGGAAAATCCAGGTTTTATCTATCATTCTTTTACTTAGCCCTCCTTAAAAAAAATTTATCTAGGCACTAGGACATTAAGTATTTGGTGCTATTTTCTCCCTTGTGGAAAAAAGATACAGTTGTGGGGCAACAAACTGTGTTTGAACGCTTTATGAGAGAAGTTTAGTTTCATAATCAAGAGAGTTTGGCATTTGAGATTAGAATTAAGTAGGAACACTGCACATTTGGTACAAATACTTGATTAGGCCTTTCAAAAAAAAAAAAAAAAGAAGAAGATCTAAGGAGATAATCTCATCCCTGCTTGCTTTTCCCCCCAACTCCCAGCTTTTTCAGAGTAGAGACCTATCTTTTAGGTACCCTGAATTGCCTTCTGGAAGCCTCTCTCTCCTTTGACTGCACAGGAAGTTAATCTTCTAAATTAAACACCTACATTAGTAACTGAAAATTACAATACCTACTGATTTTCAAAGGGGGAAGTTACAGCCTAATTTCCTTTATTCCTTTGAAAATTTTCCTTTGAATAGACATATGGATTTTGTAGATAATGGCTACATTATCTACTTTTGTAGATAATGGCTCTAAGCAGTATCCGGGGCTAAAAGACCATCTCCATGATGATTTTCATTTCCAAATTTACAAGGACTGAGATATCACATAAGGACTGATGTGTGTCCTGTGTGGCAACACCACACCATATAAACAGTTGTTGAGGTTCCCAGCCTTAAGGGGATCTTTCAGAGGCAGAGCCTTCTCCCAGAGCTCTGTGCATACTGCTGTAAATTGGAGAAGGAGGGGCAGCCAACAGCAGGGGAACAAAAAGTTAGGGAGAAGCTGGTGGGATACACCTCGTGGTATTGAGGGTGCAGACATAATTTCAAGACTGCTGCCTGTCGTCAGTGAAGGAAGGTCCTGAGGAAGGTCCCTGATATCTGGAAAAAGATTAACATAGTAATAAGCCCATATTTACAAAGGGAAGAGGTAACTACTTGTTAGTTTTACTTCAGTGTCTGGAAAAATCATGGACTACATCCTCCTGGACTCCATTTCCAAACACACGAAAGACGAAAATGTAATCAGGAGCAGTCGACATAGAAATACAAAAGGCATCACACTTCACCAAACAGATTGCCCTATATGATGGAATGACTGTAGATGAAGTGAATGCAGTGGAATGGCAGTGAATGCAATAAACCTTGGAAGGCTTTTGAAACCATCTCCCACAGCATTTTCTGTAGTGGTTTGAGGCACTGTGGGATGGAAAGGTGATTAGAAGAGTTGAAAGTTAGCAGGCTGCAAGGGTGGTAATCAACGGCTTGAGGCCAGTTTGGTGGACAACAACAAGTACAGTAACAAAAGGGTTGATACTAAGACTACTTGTTTAGTGTCTTCATCAGTGACCTGGGTAATTTGACAAAACACAACCCTGGAGATTTGTGGATGGTGGTATGTTGGGGGAGTGGTTGACAGGCAGTGCAGCCAAAATGCAAGGGGTGAGAGAATGTTTAGATCTGGGCCAACAGAAGCTGCATGAAGCACAAAGTTGTGCATGTGAGGCCAGGTAACCTTTGGTATCTGTGCAGACTGGAAACCAACTGGTTGAAAAACAGTGCTGTGGAAAAGGACCTGGGGGTTATGACAGGTGCCAAATTGCATATAACCCAGCAATGTGCTTTCAGTGTAAATAAGGGAGACCACGTACTACATTAGGAGGAGCTTGGACAGCAGATTAAGAGAACTATCTCTGCTTGGCATTGGTGAGGCTGCATCTGAAATACTGTGCCAAATTTGGTTTCTCCAGTTGAAGCAAGATACTGAGAAACTGGATAAGGTCCAGTGGCAGGCTACACAGATACTTAGGGATGTAAAACACATGGCCTATTAGAGAAGGCTGAACGACATGTTTTGTTTGACAGAGATGAAAAAGGGATGATAAACTGTAGTTTACAATTTCTGAAAAGAGAGTTGTAAAGCTATTAGCCAAACTCTTTTTGGACAACTAGTTGCTAGTTACTAGACTGCTAGGCTAGTTACATGAGTTCCCTTGGAGTTAAATTTCCAAGGGAAAATAATTGCAAGTTGTGACTAGGGAGGTTCAGACCAGAAATTTTGAACAATTTATTCACCAGTGGGTAGTGTGGGTCTAGAAGAGCATATCTGAAGAGGTGGTGGAATCACCATCTGTGAAGGTTTTCAAGACTCATAAAGCAAAAGCCACAGCTGACCTGACCTAGTGTTGGCTACAGTCTCATTCTGGCTGGCCTAGACAAACCCCAGAGGTGTTCCCTCCAGCCAACATATCTAAGATACTATAAAAACACTCTCCTCTGGCATACAAGCAGAGGGATGGTGGCTGGCATTTAATTGTTCCTTTTTGCAATCCTATAGAGTCAGTGTTGCTCAAGAATATTGTGAATCTTCTCTGGTAAAGGGCACGGCAGGTTTTGCACAGCATGCTACACTATGCAGGTAGCATAGTGTCAGAGAAAGCATCATGGACACTTCTGATAAAGAAATGACAAACAGTGGGATGGGGCTGAGAAATGACAAGCATGACCTCTCTCTTCCTTGGATAACCAGAGTTGTTTTGGGGTGCTTCTTATCATCATAGTAGAAAGCAATGCTATGAAGTGGACTTGGTATATCAGGAAGATGGCTCACAGAGGTACCTTGACTCCTGTGCTTTCTACCTTATACACTGTAAAATATTATTTGCATTTTTACCTCTTGATCAAAATTTATCACATAACTTTGTATTTGCTTATGCTGTAAACTGGTCTTATTTGCTCTTGCCCTATCAATATCTGTATGGTGCTCAAAATCCTTCAAGATTTATCTTCTTTCTCTTGCACATTTCATTGAATAATTACACCCTCCTTCACTCCTCCAAAAGCCCTCAGTCCAACAGTCTGGACACACAGTATTTGAGCGTATCACTCTTCTCTATGGCTCTTCAAGCCACTATAACCATTAGCAAGGCAGAAAGATGCTTCAGGTATTTTCCTAGAACTTGGCAAAGCTTTACTCATTCTCTAGGAAAGTAGTTTTTACTTGGATCTGAAAGGGCACTCAGACCTCTGATTTTTACAGATATGTATAAGGATAGCCTCTAAAAAGTCTCAGTCCATATTTGTTTTTACAGGCAGATACCTTGTTTGTTTGTAATCTTCTTTGCTATGTAAGTCAAGTTTTGGCTAAAGACATTGAACTGTGGCATAATTTTATTATGTGGAAGAACAAATGATGTAAAAACAGAGGTAAGGATGCCTGCCCAGGATACCTGGGACCTACATCAGAAGAAATGTAGTTCTCCTCTCCTCTCCTCTCCTCTCCTCTCCTCTCCTCTCCTCTCCTCTCCTCTCCTCTCCTCTCCTCTCCTCTCCTCTCCTCTCCTTTTCCTTCTCAAAATGTATTTCTCCTGAAATCTTTAGCGTGAGAGTATTACTTTTTACTCAGTTGCAATTTTAACTCCTCAATATTTAGCTGCTTTGATTTTTTTTTTCTTTGAAATACCAGAAAGGATTAAACCATAAACTGGATTAACTAATCATCAAATGCAATTTTTTTAAGTGAAACTGTATTTATGGGGATGGTATGGTTCACTAAATTGATGATGAGATACCATTCTAGGTCACTTGTTCAAAAGTGCAGTTAGTCTGGTAGTGACTGAAAATATGTCTCTTGCCTTCTGGGAGCTTTCTGGTCATGAAGCTGGAAAGGAACTAGCTGCAGTCAGGTTTTGAGAGGATCTCCATATCCTAATATATAGGATCTGGATACACCAAAATACACCAAAATAGACAGTAACTCCGTCTCCCTTTCACAGGCCTAATGGAAAGATAAAGTCTAAGAAGGGGTAGAGCTAGATCTTACAAAATAGACAATAGTTTTAAAGCAACCTCTGCAAATCATATATGAGGTACTTTGGCAAGGCAATGTCAGGAAACTTGTTCTGCAAAGTTCATAATCCAGATTTATTGGTCTAATATTTCCTTCAAATGCTGAGATCCTTCTCACAAAGGCTAAACCAAGAATGAAACGTCTTTTCAATTGAAAAGAGAGCAAGCTTTTTAAGTCATCCGATTGTCAAGAAAAACATTTGAAAAGCAAGACTATTAGGCTGAGTAATTTCCAGAGAAAGGTAGTGGACATGCCCTTACTTGAAGGCATTCGTAAAAGAAAGATGAACTCCTCCCATCACTGTTATCTAATTACAAGGATGAGTAAATAGGTATGGGCAACATTTTTAAACCTGGGTTCTGAAAGCTTGACACAATATCCAACGGAAGAATGAAAAAGGTGGGGTGGTTTTCACACAGACTGTCATTAGGAGTAGTGAAAGCTCAAGGTCTCAGCCCTGATTTTCAGAGAATAACTGAGATTAAGAATTAAAATTTAATTGCCTAAAAACATAGGCTAACCCACCCCCACACCCCTTCTTTACTGCATCGGACTACACATAAAAATAGCCCAAAATCAAAGCAAGAGAAAACAAAGTTATTACATGGTTGACTGAGAGCATCCAACCTATTGATGGAATTCTTGACTGGAGGCATGGATTAAAGGACTGTTGGTAGCAAATAAAAGGTCAGGAGTTGAACAAGTGACATTAGGAACATTGTCACCAAGAGGTCCCAGGAAAGGGAATGGAAGTGACTGTTCTGCAGCTTCCAAAGGTGTGAACCAGAACATTGAGCCACCATCAACACAAGTGGGTGAAAAGATCAGGAAGGGAGAGTGCTGATCCAGACTTGAGCAATTTTGCTCTTCTAAAAGAAGAGAAACCGAGTACCTTGGTTTCCAAAACAGATGACAGAAGTAAAGGTGAAAGGGCCTTGCAAGGGTCAAGCTTCCTCCCTTTCTACTCCAGTCAGCCTCAGGGGAGGCAGCATTCTGTTGGAATTTTTACCTGTGGCCTGAAGCAGCCTTCCATTGGGGAAGACCATGTTGTGGCTCCCCACCATATTGGGGAAAGGGAAGTGGTATCCAAGCACATGGCCTAGTTCTCCACTGTTTCACTCCAGCTTGCTTCTACTGCCATTACATTCAGTTAGAGAAACAGCCACAAGATTGTCCAAGCTTAGCTCAGGGTATCAGAGTTGATAGAGGAATTTTGATGCCCACTTGGCTTAGAACCTGCTTTCACGTTTGGGCCGCCTTTCCCTGACATCCAGTGTTGAGGAGCACTTTGCTTTGCTTGTTGAGGGGCTTTGCTGAAATCAGAAGTGAATGGTGGTGGTGACTCTCAGGTGTTGCCTGAGAGTCACGAAGCTTCTCCGCCTGCAAGGCCTGGCCGGGCGATGCTAACAATAAACAAACCATAATAACTCACAACTGCGGCTGAACCCAGCCCTTAATGACATTGTTCAATACAGCTTCAACACTGTGAAGAGCTTCATCGCTTCGTTCCCATGCTCCTAGGAGCACTTCCAGATTGGCTTTACCGAGGGTGATTCCAACAGCCTAGTCTAATTGCCTTGCTCGTAGGGCACGGGGAGAGCAAACCTGCCGGGAAACCTGAGATGCTCTCTGCAGGAACAGGTTATTGCAGGGTAACAAGTGGCTTCTCTTTCCTCAGCCTCAACTGACGGTACAGTACCACAGGGGGGCACTCACATGAACACGTACACCTCCCCGCACTGCACACCACCTTGCAGGTGTGCACAGCTGGGCAGCAGAGCTGGGAGAGGGCTCGCAGGGAGGCGCCGGCTCGGAAACGTGGCTGAAGCCACCCTTCATCGCCTGCATCTCCATGTAGCAAGCTATTGGTTTGTGTTTTGTGCTTTGCCTTTGGTGTAAGAACACAGCAAAAGCTGGGAGAAAGGTGAAACTCTGAGGAAGGAGGGAAAAAAAAAAAAAAAAAAAGCAATGTCTGCTAGCACTGTTGGGGTTTTGTGTATGTGCTAAAGAGTTTTGACCCTGGGAAAAAAGTAGTGAGAAAGTCTGAGTGGTGAAGGCATCATTCCTGATTCCCATCAGTAAGAAAACGGCTTATGGAAACTCCTCTCTTGATCACGCGGTGCAGCAAAGGAAATTGTGCTGCAGACAGATACTGCTGGCAAGGCTTGAATAATCACTCTTTGAAAGGGTTTATCTGCCAGTGACTCCCAAAGTGTCTGAGAACACTGTGGCTGATTCAAAAGACTGTTTTCTGGCAATTTTTGGCTATTTCAAAGCATAGCCTGAACTTACAGTCAGGCTTTTTTTCTCCTTGTTGCTGCAGATGGTTTGATCAAATGAAAGCGTGCACCGCAATGCATACATTAGAGCCAGAGGAGTCAGAACTTTGATGCTTGTCTCAATATTTTAATTCTGTTTAAGATATACTTTTGGATTATTAAGTGCTGCAGATAAAGAAAGTGCAACATGCGGGATATTTCTTTCCCAAAGTTTTGTGCTTCTCTGAAGCTCAAAGCTGATATCACAAGAGGTTGAGGGTGCATCACAGGGAAATGTCACCAGCTTCTCAGAAGCGAATGGTCTTAGGATGAGAACATGAACAGTCCAACTCAAACTCTGGCAGAGAACACCAGGCAGCATTTCTTTTTTTTTTTTTTCAGTCACTCCCTTACAGACACACCGCCAGCCTCAGACTCCTTCCTGAAAGCCAATTTTCCTCTGGGTGCATCATATTCTGTCAGAAACAGCCCAGAGCATATTGTAACTTGGGAATGATTAGACTTTAAGATTTTGTAAACCACCTAGCTTCAGCTTCACACTGGTCCCACTGTGTAGGCAGTTTAGTCTAATATTAGTCTTTTCTGAAAATTTCACCTCTGGAGCCAAGCAGGACTAGATGGATAATTGAAAGGGGAATGCGACAGTGATCAAAATCTGTCTGGTCCAGACAGATAAATATCAGACTAGCTTGAAGGTTTTCACTTCTTTGCTGCCGGGAGTTATATATTTTTTTTTTCATGGCAGAGAACTGTGGGCTAATTTCATAGCTGGTGTAAATCAATGTTGCACAATATACCTTGGTGGAATGATGCTGATTTATGCCAGCTAAGAATCCAGCTGCTTGTACTCCTACCAGTGCTGCACTGACTTATAAATCTTCCCTTTAAAAACCTGTGGATGAAGCAGAGGAACTGTTGCTGAGAGCTGCATGTTTCACGATTGGCCTCAAGAGACCCCCAATTTTGAACAAGGATTAAAAAAATATAGACACTGAAGTGGCCTTTTGCCCAGAGGTGCCAGTTTTACCTCTGTGGAAAACAGAATCCCACAGCACCTGTGAAAATTGGGTTAGGAATCAGGAATTTAGCTGTTCAGATGTGCTCATCTTGTATTCCTCTTGGTTTTTGAAGTGATTCACCTTCTTCCCCATATATATATTTTTAAATTGTCCTATTGCTTAACTGTTTCTTCCTTCTCTACTTTCTTTCTTCTCCCTCTCTCTCTCTTCTTTTTTTTTTTTTTTTTTTATGCATTTAGGTATACCTGACTCCTTGGAGATCACTTTGTCTGTCTCTGTGATTGCTGGAGTCAGCCAGCAACACGACAGGACTTGCTTGTTTACATAGCTCTGAGGGTTATGACAACACATCAGAATGTACAGGTGCCATGTAGAGATGCAGCTTGCAATTAAGATCAGTAAAGCTGACTATTTATTAAAGAATTTCTTCATTTTATAACAACCTGATCTCATTATTATACGCACAACAAATCAGCTCCATAAAGCTCTTTAAAAAATTTGTTCTGCCTTAGTATTAAATACTTGAGCTAACGTTAAGAATTAACAATTAGAAAACAATTGCATTAATTGAACAGAAAATTAAACACATAAAACATGGTTAAATGCAATTTCCTTGTAATTGCAGTAAATGTGCTGCCAAGATAATTACAAAACAGTTTTTAATATTTTTTTTAGTCCATTTGATGGCATTTCACCCCTGCAATAAGTCAGAGATAAATAAATCAGGGAAGCACTCTGCAGATGCCATTTTGATTTGGGCCTTTAGTTAAAGTGAGACTTCAAGACCAAATCTGTGCTGAGACTGCTCACTCAGCAGAGTGGAGAAGACTTCTTGCAAAAACCTTTCCTCAGATTAGAGTACTAAACTGGGGAAATTTCAGAAGTAAACTGCCACTGTCAGTAGTAAAAAACTTGTCAGAGCAGCTCTTCATAGAAAAATTCCATCCTCTCAGGTTGCTTTTGAACAATACCTTGAGAAAGACTATTTTTCCTTTAAACAAAGCTCAGAATACCCACCACTTCCTACTAGCCCAGGGTCTGTATAATCCGATAGCTATCTATAACTTAAAATGCGGAAATCTTTTCTTATTTGTTTTTTTCCCTGGAACTTACTTCTCCTCATGTAATAAGCACAAGAGGCTGCTTTGGGTTTTGTTGTTTGTTTTTATTTTTTGAATAAGGCAGTTCTAGAATCAGGGTTCCTGCTAAAAATGCAATCAGGTACTCTGTTTTTACCTATAGTCAAGTGGAATGTGTGGATGTCAGTCCTTGGCTAGTGATGGGAGATGCCTGATATCTGGTATGTCCTTTATCCCAAAGGAAGGCAACAACACGTTAACATGTCATATCTTTATCCCTCCATCTTAGAGGACTGCAAAGTACAGTGATGACACATCAGATACACACTCTTTTTTTGGGTTTATTATTTTGGAATCAGCTTTTCCTTTTCCCTTGAGTTCTTTACTTTCTACTGTTTGCCTGCGTTGCCTCTCCTACAGTGTAATTAGGATCATTTTTCTCTGGAATGGTTCCTTTCGTATATCAGCCAATTCATCCACGCTGGATGAATTTCCTATTCCCTGGAAAAGGGCTGAGTTTATTGACAGAAAATAATCCTTGGCCCAAGTGACTGAGTGTGGACAGGCAGGCTGGGAATCTGGATGGAGATCCTGCACTGAGAAGATCTTGGATCACACTGTAACTCTGAGTCCAGTATTTTCTCGTGTCTCCCCTGCCAAGCTATCCTCCTTTGTGCTGGAAAAATCCCCTGCTATCAGTGAAGGTTCACATCTTCCTTACTTGGAGCAGGCCTCGCTGACATATCATCTTATTTACGCTCTAGAGAGTTCTGTACAAAGGTGATAGGAGACCTTTAGAGTTAGGGACACATTTGTCTCTCATCTGTAAACAGAGCTTTCACTGACGTTCTGTCCTAAGCCAGTCTGTTTCCATAATTTCTAAGCTCTTGTGCCATTCGCACTGGTTTTCTCCCATGTCTTTATTTATTAGGTATCTTTTTTGGTGGTTCGTTAGTGCTTTCTTTCATACTGCTGATCAACCTCTGTGAAGATAGTAATGAATACAACTTTTGGGGGCATGTTTTTATTTTAAGTGCTTATCCCAATAAAGTTGGACAAATAAAGATGTATTCCACTGGATTTGTGACTCCAAATTCGAGTATGAAAGCATTGGAGTTTGAAACACCCCACAGACTGTTATCCTTGCATGCCTTTAAAAATCACTGAGTCTTACATGGAGCAGACCTACAGCAATGTGGCAACTCCATTACCTCAAATAGACATGACTTGTAGGCTGGACACCTTTATTCTCATTTTACTTGCCCGAGCTCTGTTCTCAGCTACAGCCCTTGGCTTATGACAGATGGCCCAAGTCCAAGCAGTCACCACAATTGCTTTCTAGCCGGCTGGTAGCTACAAGCGTGCCGGCTGTAGAGCTTTGCCAAAAGAAAAGTGGTTATTTTTTGATCTCTTTCTCCCTTGGCCCTATGGCTTATCTGGCTCGCAGAGGGAGAATCCGATCGGTGGGTTGTTGTGTTTTTTTTTTTCCAAGACACTCACCTGGAGCAGAGAGGAACTCGGGACGGGAAATGAGGGGAAAAGGATGGAAAGGGAGGTAGAAGTCAAGGAGCATTTGGGTTTGATGTGGAAAGATCAAGTGTGCTGTGGCCTGCCTGGCGAGGAAAGGAGTGTGCCTGGGAGGCTGGTGGAGGGCAGGCTGACAGGAAACCACTGCAATAACCGTGCCTCTCCCCTGCACACCGTCTACCTGTAGGCACCAAAATTCCTCTCTCCGGTGATCCATTTGCTTCGGTGGCTGCCAGGGAGAGTAAGGAGCTGCTGGGACAGGAGGAGCTGCATTACCGAAGGGCTCTCCTACACAAATCATCTCTTGGCTGTGTGCGTGAGGGAGGAAGGGAGAGAGACAGGTGTGTGTTTGCGTGCGTGGGGGTGAATCACACAAACAAATAAACAAACAAACAAAAATACATCCAGGAGGGAATTTTCTTCCTGGCAGAAGCGCCTGAGACATCTTGCTCTGGGAGGAAGTTTGTGAGGTTGCACGGTCCTCAGTGCGTGGCAGCTGCTGATGGAAGCAACTCACTCAGGCACTTCTGTCCTTTGAGCCTGTGTTTTTCAAAGCTTCGTCTGTTTTCCTGTCTCTTACTCATATCATCAAGGGCTGGGACTGGAAAAATGCATGCAGGTCAGTGCCTGCTTCTGAGTCTTCCAGGTACTGCCGAGCTTGAGCAATAAGGCATAACATAAATTTGGCTGCATCCATTTTTTTCCCCCCCAATGATAGTGAGAAGTTGAACTTGTTTTTAAGTACCTTCAATTTCCAGTCCAAATTAGTAATTTCCTTTCAACTTGATCCCCACCACTTCTTGCTTTCAGTGGGAGTCTCTAACCATTTCCAAAGGAGGCAGCTAGCAAAACAGATATCAATGTGCTATCACACAGTGATGGGTTTGGCCGAAAAAATTGGCATCTCTCGACTACTTTGATATCAAACAAGTTCCTTTGTCTGTTTCTGTGTTTTCTGGCAGCTTTCAGAGGTTCTTTGCTCAATGATTCATCAAATCTTAAGGATTTTGCTTTGCAAGAGCTTCCACCACTTCCCGTGTGTCCTTTTGCCCTTGCTTTACTGATCTGAACAAAACGTGCCCTCCCAGTGTCTCCCATGGTCTCTGCTGAGCATGGATGAGCGTTAGCCTTGGCCAACTGGAAGGGGATGGGTGAGCAGCATGTCCTGACACTTGGGCCCCAACTCTAGGCCCTTTCTTTGGAAAGCCAAGGGGATGAGAGGCGTGATGGTTATGACAGACCCTTCAGTCTCCATGGGAATCATGTGGTGCCCAGTGGTTGTCAGGGCTTTGCAGCAGGGGCCTGACTCATGCCACAGGGATGGTGGTGGCTCCCAGATCACACCTGTACCACAGGTATGGGCCGAACCCTGGCTGGCTCCGTGGTCTGGTGTCCCCAAGGAAGTGGGTTTACTTACCTCCAAAAGGTGAGGGGGCCAGGAGGGTGGTAAAAACCAGGGCATGCTGTGAGATGACAATATGGATACACACTGAGAGCAAGAGAGGCACAAAACCAGCAAGGTCTGAACACCTAACAGCAAGGGGAAACCAAGGAAACCAAACACTCAAAGAATTTCCAAGCAGCAGCTGAGGTGAGGTTGACATTTTTCTGTCAACCCACGACCAGAGTCAGACAGACGTGAGTCAGCCTCAAATATTGTCCTTTCTCTAGTTTATGGCAGGCACATACTTTAAAGCTCTGCCATATCATCTTTGTCATGAAAAGAAATCTGATTCAGAGACTTCTCTAAACCACTCAAGATTTTTTTGTGTGCTCCCCCTCACCAATTGCTCGGAGCCCTGAAAACCACAGCCTTTGCTGGCAGACAATAAAGATACAACCTGAAGTATTCAACAAGGGGAAAAAAAAAAAAGAAAGGGAAGAAAAAAAAAAAAGGGAGAACGGCTGTTGAGGAGGCTTAGAACATGTCCCAACATTTTCTGCAGGTTTTTTCCTTTCTCGAGGCAATTAGAGCACTGCCTAAGTTTTGCACCTGCCATGGGCAAGTGCCTCTGTCTTTTAGTGAAATAACTTTATGCATTTTTAGTGCAAGCCCTGGCCTGCTTTGTATCCTGCTTTACCTGAATGATTATATCTTCTTTACTTCGTTAACTTTTCAATAGGCTATGGAAACAAAAGCTGTCACTCTGATACCTGCCATTTGCTATTCAGCAATGCCTTCAGTACAAAAAGAGCCCCTCCGTCTCTCAGCCCCCACCTCCCAGCATCACTTGGCATGATCCTGCTTGTAGATGTTCACTGTATCAATACATAAAACCTTTCCCTGTCAATGTTTTTTTCAGCAACAACTTGATCCTGCATCTTCAGCTGCATATCAGCTTTGAAACACTGATATGAGTGAGTTTGATTGATAGAGAAATCAAAATCTACTGTCCAGTGAAATATCAGTGTGGACATCTAAAGAAAGTACTCATTTGGACAAGGCCAAAGATACTTCTCTGTGTGCATACACAAACTAAAATGTTGTTATTTGGTAAGGTTGGACTTAGGGACTCCGAGGATTCACAGAACTCTATTTCAGATTTGCAGAGATTATAAAAATTAGTTCTGGGGTAGCTCATATTCTGTGGCAAGAAAAGAAGTCTTCAACAGTTTATTTTTCTAAGATATCTGGGCTTTATTTGCCTGTATATCTAAATTATTAATTTAGAGCTAGTCTGTTAGTAAAAGAATTCCTCTAGGCTTTTGCAGTACAGAGAAAAGCTCTTGGCTCTTGGCAAAGGCCAGCTTTCAGAAGATAGATGGGGGGCTTAGGGTGGATGGGCTATATCATCCTCATTTATTCAAATAGCCTTGACTTGAGAGATCCCTTAGATGAGGAAAATCTGTCTGGAAAACACAGAGACCACATAATAGAGCAGTGTACAGCTAAACAGGCAGGAGGGTAGGTAAAAATAAACAAAAGGATGTGTGTTTTGGGCTAGGAATATTTTTTTGGATGGATTCAAGCTGGAGGTGTAAGGGTACACAGAAAGCCACAAATTGCTGAGGACAGAGCAGTTTGCAGATCAAACGAAGCAGGGATGTAATGGCCCTGATGAAGTGATTTTCCAGTACCTTCTCCTGAGAAGAGATGGGAGAACAACTCTGAATGGGTTTCAGGTGGCTCTGTCACTTCAAGGAGTACCTTCTCCAGAAGACAGACTTGTCTTCTACTCTAGTTTAACATTTGGGTTCTGAGACTAGGGAACTGAAAGTGTGTGTTTTCAAATTAAATGAATGCTCCTGGATACCCCAATTTAGGGCGAACAGCTCTAACTTCAGACATTAAGAGAGCTGGGGCTTGGGGGAATGTTGAGCCTGGGTCCTCTGAACATGAGTCTTTTTATGTCCTCTCACATTGGGCATTACAACAGAAGAACAGAAGGTTTTGATAACCTGCATTCTGGTGCCAAGGTAAGACAGTTATGGAAATGTAAATTCAAATGGCTTTGGTGTATTACATTTCCAGTGATGTGAATGGGAACTAATAAGACCTTGAGTTCTCAGCACTTCTTAAAATCAGGCTATTTCTACTTACTCGTTTAACCACGGATCTAACTTTCAGCATTCCTGCTTCTCTGTTTCACATACTTCTTTCTAAAATCCATTTTTCTTACATCTGGCAAAGAAGGTTAAAGCTATAGTAACAGCAAACTTCACCTTAAGACAGAGGACAACCAAGCTTATTATTTTAATGAAAAGAATTTCCCAGTTACTTTTGGGAGGATTTGGAGGGTCTCTCGGAGAAATTTGACTTTTCTTGTGGGATTCTGGCCTACTCAGCACCCTTTGAAGACCTTCTCGGTAAGCATCAGTGCACTCTGTACAAATCAAGCACTATCATGAGGCTGGGAATGGTGGTTTCATTTGTTTTTAGGAAGTAGACTTTACAACTACATGATCTGGGAAGGCTGAAGAACTCTGAAACTTGACTTTGCAAACCTTGTATTTGTTTCTTGAAAAATAGTTCTTAAAATATTAAAGTTCTTGTCCATCTTAGCACATTGTAAATGGTTCAGACATGAAACAAGCATCTTTCTTTCCCCTTGGCTTTGAAACTCTCTTCTTGAAATTTGACTGGGTCTGTATAACCAGTGCCATTAATTCCCAGTATAATTTTATGTAGTGCATTTTGTGCGAAGAACCTGGCAGCTTGACCGTGAATAATAATTCCAGGTCAAGAAATATGGTCTTGATTATTTCATGATCTCAGTGTCTTCAGGGAGGGCACTGAACGGGCCCTGAAGCAAGGAAATAAAATGTTTCTTTAATTCCCCAAAACCCCTGACTTAATTTCTGGTCTTTTGATAGATAGCAGCTACTCTGTTCTTTAAGGTGTCAATCCCGTGTTTCTTTGGCCAACTCCGAGCTGAAGCACACAAAGTAATCCAAAGAAATGTTTCATTTTCTAGAATAGTGTGGACATCTAATAACTCTTCTTGTTAAAATGGGGAAAATAGGACGTATTTCAGGTGCTTCTATTGGAGTTTGGACAACCAGTTCCTGGCACATGTTTTTGAAAGCGTGACTCTAGCATTTCAGGGAAATGTGATTCCAGTTTTCAAGATTCACTGTTAGAACCTGTTGCAAGCTGGTGGTAAAACTCCTCTTTTGGCCTCCCAAATAGTGGCTCTACCTACAGTACAAAACATTCCTAGTTCTATCATCTTGGCATTAATTATCCTAATCTCTTTTCTAATGTTCAAGCTGTTAATTTAACCACGTTGTCTAAACTTGCATTGGAAGTGGGGCTGGATTTGTTTCCTTGCATGTGCAGACAGAAAAGCTGAAGGAACTTATCAAAATAAGTATAAGATAACAGAACTCTGGGTTGGCAATAAAAAAAAAAAAAGAAAAGAAAAGGAAGTAGAAAGAAGATATTTGTAAGCTATTTTCTCAAATTGCAGAATTCTGTTTCTCCAAAGCTGGCTTTAAAAACAGGTGGAGTTGCAAGAAGTCTGCCTTCCTGACTATTTTGTATAATAAATGTGAAGGTAATATCTTAGCTCCATTTGTGGGGAATAAAACACAGAGCACTGAGCTGTGAGCAGAGTCATGAATGTCAGAATTGAGCATCTTACACTACCTTGAAACCATGAAAAATCGCTCCTGTTCAAATTGAATTTTCATACAAATCTTAGTTTGCTCACAGACATTTTGTAAGCATCAGTGAGCTAATTTAATCTGCTAATTGGCTGGCTAAGGGCTCCCATGCAATGCAGACAAAGTAACTTAATCTACAAGAAACTGGTAAAACTCCATTAAACCCCCCAGTGAGCAGGTGGCTGTCACAAGACTCAATCTTGTGGGCCATTTTAGTAGAAGTGGCAGTGATTTTGTGGGGTGTAGAGTGACCTCTCCCCTCCCTTCAGAAAGTGAGGCACTACCTCTGACACAGCTGTCCTCCAACTACATAAGGGACTGCAGGTTTTAGTGCCAACATTTCAACACCTTGCCCAAGCGTTAATCAATAATAATCTATAAGACTGTTGGCTTTTGGGGACTGGGACTTCAGAGTTAGAATTGATGCAACCGAGGAAATTAGTGTTTGAGAGTGCAAGAGGTCAGACTGGACTGTTACAATGGTCCCTTCTGGCCTGAGATGGTGTAAACTGGGAAGAGAATGTGGTCTCCCATCTGCTTGTTTGGCAATGACATAATATGTACTTCTGTAGTCCCATACAAATAATGGCTGGTTCTAAAAATGATAAATAAAGTATATGGAATGTACACTATACTACCATGTAAATAATGGCTAAATAATTACTACCAATGTAAATAATAACAATAACTACACATAAAATGTACATTCACATGGAACTGCCTGTTGTATGTTATGCAGAACGTATTTTCTGCCAGCAATATTGACTGAAGATACGTGAGGGTAGGAAGGAGCTTTTAATGTTAAATCCCCACTGTCTGGCAAATTATTCCCTTCTTCTCCCTTTCCCCATCCTCCGGCCGAGAGCAGGGGCTTGGGGGCTGCCGTAACGGTCCGTGCCCTAGCAGGGCTTTTTTGAACGCGGGGTTTCTCTCCTTCTGTGCACTCCTCGCTTGGCTGCCGTTCCATCTGACTCCTGGAGAAGCGAGCACAAATTAAAGAAAGAATGCAGCCCTAACGCCTACACCCAGAAGCTTTCAAAACAGAAGAGGCTGCTACACCTGTGGGGATAGAACAAGTGTATCAGTGTCTCGGGCTCTGCCCCGGCTCGTCCGCCTTTGTTAGCTGGAATGTGCCGATGAAACAATCAGGTGCAGTAGGCGCGTGGCAGCCTGCTTAAAAACCGATTCTTTGGAGACAGGGAGTGGGCTGTGAATCATGCATCCACATAATCTGATGATAACAATTTTAAATGTGGTGATTAGTGGATAATGGAAAGTATTGTGCTATTTGGTATGATTTGTCTGCCACTGCACTACCCAGTGTTTAAAAGGTCCCATCTTCTGGGCGCATCCCGATTCATTCTACTGGCAAATGCATACAAAGTAACTCTAGGAGTGTTTAGGTACTTATATCTTCCTCACTCACACAGCACATGCATGCGTGTATATATAAACTATTACCTTTTGGATCACCAGGTACCAGCCTAAAATCATGGACTTGCTGCTGGGCAGCAGACAAAGCAGTATTCCTTGTGGTGGAGCTTACAGGCTCAGTTGTAGACTCTACGTATGGGCAAAACCAGACTCCTAGCAATATGTGTGCATCTAGAAGTGTATAAGTGCTGCTGAGAGTAACAACTGAGAAATCAAGATGCATCTAGCTGTTCAGTTTAATGAATATGGCTAGCAAGTTGCAACTTCATAACTGGTCCTTTCCTTCAGGTACCTTCACCAGAATACACCTTCAAATATACATATATATATATATGTGTATTATATATATATATATATGTATATATACACCCTTCTTGACAGGACAAGAGGAAATGGGCACAAACTCAAATGTAAAAAATTGCATCTAAACATGAGGAGGAACTTCTTTACTTTGAGGGTGGCAGAGCACTGGAACAGGCTGCTCAGAGAGGTGGTGGAGTCTTTGTCTCTGGAGACATTCAAAAGCCACCGGGATATATTCCTGTGCAACCTGCTCTAGGTGGACCTGCTTTGGCATGGGGGTTGGATTAGATGATCTCCAGAGATCCCTTCCAACCCCATGTTATTCTTCGCTTCTGTATACATCTTCTCCCTGTGAATGCCAGGAGAACATCAGAAACCACTAGTGCAGCCAAGGGACATCAGTGTTAAACCCATTAGAATCAGAGTGGGTCTCTCTGGGGTTCGGTGGGAAAAGTGTGAGGCAACAAGGCTGTGTTTTAATTGTGACGATTAAAGTGCACAGCAAAATAGTCTTACTTTTGGACTTAGAGATGTGTCACATTTGCTTTTGGCGATATTCATTTTGGTGGTAGCTTGTAACATCAGCTTTCCATTTCACATCTTAGCTCACTGGGCATTTATAATCCATATAGATCCAGGGCAAATATCTGTTGATAAGGAAGAAAAATAAAGGAAGCAAACAAAATTAGAGAAGGAAAGCCATGGCAAAGCCAGGTGCCCTCATGGACAAGTCCTCTGACAAGATGAATCATGATCTGTGAGAATTAATAACTGTAGACAGCATTGGATTGGTAAATTTTTCCTTTTCTTAATCATTGAACCTCTGCATGTCCTTGCCGTGAATACATAACAAATAGGTTCAGGAAGTGAATTAATAGATCACTTGCTTCTATTTACTCACATAAAGGAGTCCAGAAAGAATAGCTATTTTCACATAGCTTTAGTGCCAGACCTAGTTCTTTCTTTGGCCAAATTATCCATCATGTATGACATGCATAGGAAACCTGAAAGTTAAATTATTTTTGTTATAATGAAAAGATAAATAGAATTCATGGATGCAATATATGCTTACATATATTTCATCAGTTTTAGTTCTGAACAATGCAAGCGCAGGTGGCAGATCTCCATCCAGCATTGGCATCCTGTTTCTGTTAGACTGATTGATGTGGCTAAAAAGATGTCTCTGTAATGAGGTTTTAGATAGCCCACTGAACTGGCTGGCTGGGTGCTCATATAAATCTCATTAAAACTGTAATCAGGTTTGAAATGCCAATGGCCAACTCTTATACAAGTCACTTGGATTGTAGACAGAAATGTTACTTTCCTGGAAGCATTTGCAAATCTTCAGTGTAGACACACACAAAAGAAAAAAAAAAGGAAAAAAAAAAAAAAGAAAAAAAAGAGAGAAAAGGGAAAGACTGTGTAAAAAGGGCAGCTGTTGTTGGCAATGGAAAAGCCTCCTAGGCTCCACCTGCCTTGCTCGTGCCAGTATCTTTAAGTACCACCTCCCCTGACATGCTGAATACACATTACTGTCAAACCTGAGTATTAGGTGAATAGATATGCAAGCCCACACTAGCAGCCAGCACATTTAGGGGAAGTGTCAACAATTTTCTGCAAACATGGTACGTGGTTTCTTGCTGGGAGCTTGCTCAGGAGCACAAGCACAGTGTGAAGTAATGTGCTCTTATTTTACAAGCTGCAAGTTGAGCGCCAATCAACCGCACTGCCCGGCAATGGAAAAAGTGATATAGATGGGGGATCTCTGACAGCTAAGGATCAGGCTGCCGAGTCTGATGCCAAACAATAATAAATGTACATGTTGAGAAATCTCCCTGGATAACCGAGGTTACACTCTGACCTAAATGATAGAAAAGCAAGAGAATAAATTCTTCCTCACACTAATCTCTAAATCCCCAGACCTCATTGCACTATAATAAACCTGGCTTGATTATACCAACATTACTTGAGATCCTGTTACCTACTGAGCGTGAGGCTGCTGTTGCACAAACAATTCGAGGGAGCGGAGGACAGCCCTGTGGCTGGAAGAAGCCATCCAGCACCCCAGAACAGAGTCCAGGGCATGGCACCCCTGTTTTGAAGGAGCCCTGCAACCAGTAACCAGGACCATTAAATATGGCTCAGTCTTGCTTTGTTCATTGGGGCCGTGAGCTGCAGGCCTAGGAGGGTGAAGGTGATGTGGTAGGAGATGCATTTGACTCGAAATTTTGCTGTTAAGGGCTTGTGAGTGGGACAGAGCACAAAGCACAGTGTTGTGGAGCGAGGTGGGAGTTAACCCCAGTTCGGGACCCAGTGGGAGAGGTAGGGTGGGGCAAAATTGTGATGGGCTTTGAAGATAAGGCCAAGAAATTCATGCTGAATACGGTGAAAAAGGGGAAGGGCTTACACCGAAGGTAGCACATAGACACAAGTGGGAAAGAAGAGGTTAGCAGCAACATTTTGAATTATCTTGAGGGGGACCGTTTTATGGCTGTTGATAGCAGAGCAGGGTGGATTACAAAAAATCTGACACAAGCTGCCCAAGGCTTGGACAAGAGTTCTGCCCTTAGAGTTGGGCCTGGAAATCCTTGTCAGTTATGCTTAGCAGGCAGGCATTGTAAACATGCAAGGATAGACTTGTTTCTTAGCCTGAGGAGCTTAAACAGATACACAAAAACCCTAACAGCTTTTAAGTGTGGCTCTCCTGTTTGTACTAATCACTGCAGCCCACTCTCACTGTTTCAAACCTAATAAAATGAGGAAATGAAAATGAAAACTAGCTCTGGTCTATGACTATCTTATCTCCTTGTCGACTACAAGGGTAATCTGGCATTTTAAAACAATGGTTACTTGCTTACAAAGCCCCTTGTAATTAATGGAACAGGAGAATCTCTGTCAGAGTACAGATGTTAACCCCTTCGAAGTAAAGTGAGTAAATTTTTGCTGCTCATGACGATACACAGTGCTCCCAGTTGGACAGAACCATACATGCTAAATACCAGGGTTCAGTTAAGCCCAAAGTATGGAAATAAACCCACATCTGTTTCAAACTCCTTTCTGATCACTCTGCTTCTTTGTTGTCCTCTGAGGCAGAGAATCATCCATAGAACAGGGGAAAATTTTATTTATTAACAGTGGTACTACTAATACTTCTATTATATAAAATAACTATCACAAGGGAAATCAAGATGATATTATTTTCCATTTGAAAGCAATAGATTCCAGTTCCATTAAAAGAACTAAGAAAATCACAGTCCTCTCCCTACATATTTTCCGATGAAAATGAGGCAGGATACATTACCGATTCATGGCTTTGACAGAGTTAGAAGGGACCTCTAGAGATCATCTAGTCCAACTCCCTGGGATTGACCAGAGCACATCACTCAGGACCCAGGTGAGTCTTGAAGATCTCTAGAGAAGGGGACTCCATGACCTCCCTGGGCAGCCTGTTCCAGGGCTCTGTCACCCTCCCTGTGAAGTAGTTTTTTCTCATATTTGAGTGCAACTTCCTATGTTCCAACTTATGCCCATTGCCCCTTGTCCTTTCACTGGAAACCACTGAAAAGAGTCTGGCTCCATCATCCTTCAATGCACCCTTTAGGAACTTGTAAACATAGATAAGGTCTCCCCTCAGCTTTCTCTTCTTGAGGTTAAAGAACCCCAGCTCTTTGAGTCTTTCCTCATAGGGAAGTGCTCTAATCCCTTAATCATCTTGGTTGCCCTACGTTGGAGTTTTTACCAATATTTTTGATGAAGCCACAGAAATGCCACTAACAACCTATGTAAAAACTTCCATACACATTTTTGCATAAATTTTTCTAAGATAAGAGTTTTCCAATATTTGTAGCAGTATACAGGGAATGTCGTAAGTTACTAGTGTCTACTATGTTATAGAGAAATATATTTCTATTGAGTCAACTTATTTTTTTATATTAAAACCTCCATTAAATTTTGTACTACTACCAAACCATGCCAACTAGCACCAAAGGGTATGTAAGCTAAGGTGAGAAAATGAATTCTCTGTGCTGGGATAATTGAAATGGAGAGATCTTATTAAGAAACGCTGTGATAAACAAGTGTGAATAGAGGCAATGCAGTTGAGATGCACAGCAAGAAAATTCTGAGTAAAATCAGACCTTAGGGGAAAGTTTGAACAATAAGCCAAGCTTTGCTAGCTCTGTGGGAGATGGGGTGAGGCGGAAAAAAGTGTCTACACATTATACAATGTAATGCCTAATTTGTACAGGCCTGGCCTCTAGGGTGAAACCTGGACCCCTAAGTTAGTGTCTGAAGCTTCATAAGGGAGATCAAAATTCCCAGTGATGGGAAGGGTGCAGGTGTTTCATGGTGTCCCAATAGGGAATACTGAAACACAATCTCTCTGCCTGGAGACAAAAATGCCTAAATTAATGCATCTCCATCACCTTGAATCCACCAGCTTCTTGTGTGATTAATTTTCCCATTGCAGAGGGTTTTAACACAAACACTAATGCATGGGACCCTTTTCAAAAAACTGTGCAGGACCGACTCTTTTCTATTCCAAATTTGGTTCTCTGTGTTAGTCTCCTCCTCAGCATTTTTCAGTGCTCAGTGACAGGAAACGAGGTAATGGGCACAAACCTGAACGTAAGAAATTCCATCTAAACATGAGGAGGAACTTCTTTACTTTGAGGGTGGCAGAGTACTGGAACAGGCTGCCCAGAGAGGTGGTGGAGTCTTTGTCTCTGGAGACATTCAA